>QKWP01001595.1:53932-101759 GCA_003550325.1 Gigaspora rosea
AACTGAGTTGAACACAAAGTATAAGTTCAGTTCAAGTTTGGTTCAAAATTTCCAAATTTCATTCATATTCATCGGAACCCTAACTAAATGTTGATTCTTAATCGAGGCATTTAACGTTCTTGACAAAGAATCATACATAACTTTGGTTTTCTTTTGCAAATAAGGAGTTAGATTTCTTTATTAATAAGATTTAATGATGCTGAAATTTGGGGTCTCGATTTGAAACTAATATCAAATCTACCCCAAACCTTACCCTAATTATATAGGACAAAAACAAATATGATAGAACAAAAATTTCATCATTAATATTAAATATAATTATTATGATACTTTATTTTTACCATAAATTTTTCCATTGTTCAGTTTTCGAAATACTTTTTTTTTTTTTTTGCATTAATTTTTCTTTTCTTGACCTATAGTGTTGCGATATTTTATGGGTCTTTAAATGATAATTTGTTACAATCGTTTGAGAACCCAAAAGATGGTAAAGAGAAAGAAGCAAAAAATTGGAGAAAAACACGCAAGAAGATTCATTGATTCGGAAGAGCTATTAAATAAAATCAATCATTCTGTATTATAAGGAGTATAGTTTTCAAGAGAGAAGCTGGGTGCAACAAGACGTTCAAATACCGAATTGCAAGATACGTTAAACAATGCCGGGTCCTTAGACCTGCTGATTGACTGTTTACAACGTGAGCGGGACTAAGATAATTTTTTGTAATATATATATTTACTAATCTAACCGCTACTGCTACGCTCCGTACAAAAAAATTTCTAGGCCTATTTTATGATAACTTCTTGGGTCGTTTAAAGCCTGGCATCTCACGAAATTATCCGGAATTATGGATCAATTTTTAAACGGCTCAACGGTTCCAAACCTTATATAAAAGCAATAATTTAACTTATAACCTAACTCTGCACAACAACATTTGAAATACACTTTTAACAATTCGGCTTAAAGCAACTGACGTTTGTATTCAACATGCACAAACTTAAAAACAATTTGATATTCCAATCTGAAAAAAAAAATTCTATCATACAGTACCTTTTATTCTATGATCACTTCTTTTTCGTCTGATAATAATGTATCATTTATTCAAAAAAAGAGATGTGGAAACGTAATTTTTATTAAAATAATACATTATCTGTTATACATAAAATTAAATTTAAGCATGTTTGTTTAAGAGCTAAAACGGGTTACTTTAATAAAATTAACATTTTTTTAAAACCTCAAATTTGTCTCAACTGTTTTACTTACGATACTATATGGGCCCTCAAAAGTAGAAACCAAGGAATTTGGCCGATCACGGGTTTTGAGAAAATCGGCAAAAACTACTTTGTTACACAAAATCAAAACAATCTAAAATTAGGTTATTCATGATTAACAAACCTGTTTAAACAGGATTATTAGATCTGCAGATTCCGTATTACTATCGGTAAATCTCGGTAAATCTATTTTTAGATTATAGCGTCAAAAGCTTTTAACCGTTGTATCGCAAAAATTTATTAAGTGATCAGACTTTCATTATTAAGTAAAAAAGATTGGGCCTAAATTTTACACCTAATCAATCAAACAGGTCAATTTTCAAAAAATAGTCAAATTCCTTGGTTTCTACTTTTGAGGGCCCATATAAACAATCGAATGATTCTTACAACATTTGAATTTTTAAAAGTGATTCGCTAATCCGATTTTAGTTTAACTATTAAAAAAAAAATATATATTGTTCTTATTTACAAAAACTAAGGGAGCCACTTTGTATGATAATTAACGCTCAAAATTGTGGATCTCTAATTCTGTAATTTTTGATATTCAGGAAGGACGTCCAAAATTTTGGGCTTTCCGGAACATTCCAACATAGAATCCAAACAAAGATGTTAACAACGAATTTTTATATATCGATATAGTGAAAGACAAATTATTCCATATCTCATAACACTAACGCACTAGCCTTAAATTTCTATTTTCATTTAATTTATTTTTCTTTTTTTTTTTATAAAAGTTAATCCTTATCATTAATTATATCTAGTGAATTCCACAAGATTTATATTACGATTTCTCTTACTAGATAAGAATTGTTTCTGTGGCATCTGTGAAATTGAATGAATATTAATCAATTTGATTCAATTTTCTTGAAGAAAACCTTTTAAATGATTGGCAACTTTAAAAGAAATTAATTTTAGAAAAAAAATTGATAAAGAAATTTTAGATTTTGTTTTGACGATAATTAATAAATATTTTTAAGTGTTGTTTGGTATTTATCTATCTCATTATAATTTTTTTTTTGTTGTTGACTGTTTCTAATTGTTAGTTATTCTTAATATTAAGTTTAGCGAGTTTTTATGGTCGACATAGTGACATTTAGACTAAACCATTATTTGCTAATGAGCTACATATTTATCTTACCTTCTGATTTTTTAAGTGCTGAATCTGGTAAATAAAAAACGACAAGCTTGAAAGTTCGAAGTCTCATTATAAATATGTATGAATTTGCAAAAAAAATTCGTTCTAAGAATCATTCCAAGTCATTGCAATACTTTCTAATTAGCGTTGGCTTGTTAATAAGAATCGAACTATTTTAAGATAGATGAATTAATATAAGTTATGGGCAGTTTTTTGATTATTATGCGTGTCGATTTAATTGATTATATATCTGATATATAACTACATATATAAGAAATATTTTAAAATAAAATTTAAAAAAAATAAAACAACAATATAAGAATAAAAAAAAAATCTAGATAAAGCTTTGTATTTAGAAGCATTTTTTTTGTTCTTTATTTAATTCTTCTATGGATTCTCTGATACACACACAGTACATAAACTGCAAATTGATTAATTAAAATTTGTAATTGCATTTTTTTCATCAATACAAGGTCTTTTTTTAGGATAGTTTCAAGACCAGTTAACCCGGCAATTGTAAACTGATTTTGAGCAAGTTTATCAAAAAAATTTGGCATTTTTTAACTGGTCTTTGAAATTTTTGAGTTTGGATAAAACCAATTAGAGACTGAACAATATGAAGGAAATTAAGTCGATCGGTCTTTAATAAATATATACATATAAATGACCCAAAACCAATACAAAATCTATCTCTATAAATATAGTTATCATAAGATTTATTTACCTTACTTATTATCCAAAGGTCAGTTAAAAATTTTTTTTACAAAAATTGCTCACGATTTTTACGAGACCGATTTATATCCCTAAACTAAATTAAAGCAATTCAGAATTTAGATTAAGGGTATAGTTTAGTCTAATCTGTTTAATTCTAGAAAATAAATGGTGTCATGATACTGTATATATCTTCAGTACTGCTAAGACAAAATATTAAAATAAAATAGATCGGCATTATAAAACCAAATTTGTAGCTTGCAAAATAATGGGTCCTCTAAAAATAGCATGCATGGTTTGTTTCGATTCAACTAACCACAGTAATTAGATACGTACGTACGTATAATTAGACATCAGATATAATAATGTTGCTATGTACCAATTATTGATTATAATTGGCAGTAAAAACAATTTCACACATGGAAATTCCTCATGTCACATTTATACAGGTTAACGTTACATGCTAATCATTATCACGGGTAATAGAGAGAATTCTAACACAGCATAAAGCGTAGATACTATTGTGTCGCATTTACTACGTAATATTCGTGGCTTTAGATATAAATAAATCCGATGAGAAACATTATTATAAATGCTATGAAACTTGAATACCTCATTATAAAGGTTTAATCAATAATTTTATTCTCATTATGAATAATATATAATTAAAAAGGTATTTATAATATTGAATTTCCATGAACTTAATTAGATTATATCGATATCATAAATAAATGATCTTTTATTTATCAGCTAAATTTAAGCGAATACAATATAATGAACTTAAAAAAGAGATTCTTTATACTGGCGATTTTTTAATACGAACTATATATATATTAATGAATTAAATAGTTGACTAAAATAATTCAGCAAAAATAATATGTAATACAACTAATTTCTTAATTAAAAAATTTTTATGAGACTTTCAAAGTGACAAATCAGGTAGATTGCACAGTTGTGAGCAGCATTAGCATTATTGACACTGCATGACAAGTATTAAAATTAATCAGTAGGAGCGCCCTAAATTAAATGGTTCGAAATTTATCTGTTATATTATTTTTTATTTTTTTTTGGTTAATATGCTTTTATATTTATCTTAGAAATCTTAATTAGACGAAGAATAGAAACGGATAAACTTTGGGATTTAATCATTTTATAATAGTCTGTAAATTTCTAAATTTATATTAAACAAAATTCATTGTATTAGTAATTATCATACGGTGTGGTTCTGATAAAACTGACAGCTATTTGCAAAGAATCTATCCAACACTAACTATAAATTAGGCTAGCTAACCCAAACCGGGCTAACTTTGTCGAAATACGTTGCAGAAAAATTTCACCTATAATTTAAAGAAATTAGAATGTTTAAAATGGGGTCTTACCAGAGTTGGCAATGGAGCTCAATGGAGCCCAATGGAGCTGCGAATGGAGCCAATGGATACTAGTTTTTTTTGAGCTCCATTCGTCACTGAGCTCCATTGGCTCCATTGCCAACCCTGGGCTTTACGTACGTATTAAAAGAGCCCATAAATAAAGATGCTAAAGTCAACAAAACTCGTATTTTTTTTCAGATCGAAATTTAAAGATTTTTTAATTTTTTGAGGATATTAAGCAATTTTTGTGTAAATCAATTTATCATAAGCAATGCTTTACAAATAGTAACACATAAAATTTTTAACTTAATGTTCATTTTATGAATCTTTTTATTATATAATTAGCTTTCGTAGCTTATAACAAACTTTTTTTTTTATTGAATTATATTTTTATTCAAAAAATCAAATAAAAAAATTTTGAAAAATCGTCAAAATAGGCTGTTTTAATATGTAACATCCCAAATATTTCTATGTTAAATTCTCCAAAATTTTGTATTTAGTATGGTTCATAAAAAAAAAAAATAATAATAATAATAAGTGCAGTTATCAAAGCTACAGCAAAGGTCGTCTTATTAAATACCAAATAAATTTTACACTAATTTGAATACATTTAGCCCGTTGTATTTTATTAATAAGTTTGCCTCTCTTAAAAAATGGATCAGGAATTTAATATTTAAAGTAATCATAAAATGTATATATGATGAATTACATAGTTTTATTAATCAGATCTATTACATACCAAATATGTTAAAATGCTGAATGGTTTAAGTGATATATAACATTGTGAATTATTTATTAACAAATTGATTTTTTTTCTTCTATGGTATTATAATTTGGAATCTATTAATGTTTATATTGAGCAAAAATGTTCAATTTATAAAAATTTTGTTGAATTAGATACGGCAAGCGCATTTAAAGTGGGAGTTGATATAGGAACCGAGATTGGAGATTTGTGACTCCAATATTCAACCTTTTGAAAAAAAAAGCAGTAAAGAATTAATATGGCAATACTGTATATACTTGTTTTAAAAGATTCATGAATATAAATCAAAAGTTTACCTTGCTACGTGACTTATAAGCAACGAAACATGACTTTATAATTGTTGTGAACATGGTATTGTACATAAAGTGATTTGAATTATTTAGAAAGTTGGATAATCTAGAAAGCTAAATGTATTGCCGTTCTAATGTTTGGATGATTTTGAAATTGTCTAAAAGGTTGGATATTCTATATGTTCGCTCTGAATTTTTTTGATGCCCGTATTCTTCAAACAATGTCCATTTTTATATAAAAAAATTAAATACTGTATGTAAATCTAAATATATACTGTATCATAATATACTGTATATATATATATATATATACAGTATATATCTGATATATATATATAGTGTATATATATATACATATATACACTGTATATTATATAATATGTATTTATATTTGGTCATTTCGATGCATACAATGTATATATTTATATAGAAATTTTACAATTAGAAGTACATATATGCATCATGTCAAATATTAAAAATAATTAATTCTACGTAGTAATCATATGGTGGTAACAAAGACAAAAAGTACTGTAACTTATACAATATTTTATTCCGTATCTTGTGTTTATTGTCTACCATAACGAAACTTTCCGATAGTGGCCACAAGAATTTAGTAACTTACCAGTAACTTTATCCTTATTATCGTTATATCTTGGCTTGGCTCAGGCTTGTATATTATAGTGGCGTCGATATAACGATAATGATAATATAAATTTGTGTTACATAGCTATCTCGTAGCCATTTTATGACGTATATATGATCCCATGTGATCTACAAGTGTGACAAATAAATGTGTTTAATCTTGATTAAAAATATTCAAATCTGAAAAAATTAAAAAAAAATTCCTCGTTTTTTTTCTTAAAATTTTTCGAAAAGATCAAATAATGAAAATTTTTGCAATACCTATATTAAGAAATCATTTCACTTATTACACTTATTATTGTCATGGAAAACCTAAAAGAGTAACTTATTTATCAAAAATTACTGACTTGGCTACTAAAAAATGGGATCAACTTTATCACGCTGACAAGAATAGTTGGAAAGGGAAGCTATATTCTACAGGTCTACAACTATTGGATAAAATTGACCATCAAGAATATTTCTTAAAAAGTATACCATTGGAAGAAGATGTGGAAAAAGATATACCATTGAATGGGAATGTTGATATGAAAAATAATATACAATTGAATGAAAAAAAAGTGAATTATGAAACAGATGATAGAAATTATGTAGGCTCTTTAATTATTATATCACGGCTGATGGTCGATGATGGAAATTGGACCTATTTTTAATATGAAAATTTAAATTTTGAGAGTGTTTTTTTTATTGATAGGTTAGGTTAGGTTAGGTTAGAATTTTTAGTGTCATATTTGATAATAAAAATGTGTAAGTGGATTTTAGGGATTTTAGGGATTTTAGTAGGGTTTATATTTTAAATATAGACCCCAATTTCCTCAATTTCCTATATCAGTCGTTTCCTGCATCGACCGCAACAGCTATTATTATTTTTTTATGATGTAATTTTGTCAAAAATTATTTAATCATTCAATATTGTAAATAGGTTCCATTATTATATCCATCGAAGGTTGTAAATTCAGAACAAATTATGACAACCCTTGAACAAATGCTTGTACAACGACTACCATATCATCGCAAATATATGATATATTCTGCATTGTGCGTACCTTTAACATCTACTTTTACATTAATACCAGTTCTACCGAATATACCTTTATTTTATAATTTATTTCGTTTATATAGTCATTATAAAGGTATGTTTTTCTTTTTTTAATATCAAATTTTTATGACTGATAATTTTATTAATTCTCAATTCCCATTCATCTGAATTTTTCTTTCGTCATTAAAAGCATTTAAGGGTGCTCAACATCTTCAATTTATTATAAAAGACAAACGATTAACTCCTATGGATTCTCATATATTAGATCAAATTTATAATGGTATAGATTTAAATAATTATGGTATTCTTGATGAAAATCGAATCCATAAGATGGCCCATGAACTTAATGTTTTAGGATTGGATGTCGATGTAAAAAGAGCTAGGCTCCAAATCTTAGAAAAAATAAAGTCCGAGCCACAAGAAAAACAAGTTGAAGTTGATAATAATAATAAGCAAAAGACAGAAAAACGATGACATATTTTTCTTTTGTCAAAATGATTAAGGATAACAAATACAAACTATAAAATTCTTTCAAAATCACTCATAACGGCAAAATTTTTTTAATATAATTTATGTATCTTTTAATTTCGGTTTTTATAACAGTAATTTTAGGTTAAAAATAATGGTCATTAAATTTCATGCAAATGTTTGATAGTTCAAAAATATATAAATATATTGAATTTAATGTAGAATATTAAAATTTTGTGTACATAAAAAATGTAAATAGAGAAAATTTTTTATTTAAAAAAATTATTGAGATATTTTATATATTTCAGAAACTTACAAAGCATGCTCTATTAATGAAATAACTCATAACCTAAAATGCACACTATGATATTAAGGTAAAAAATGTCTCAAAGTAATTGGGAGTTGGGAATTTGCAATATCTGTGAAAATTTTTCTTAGCTAAACTAATGAAGCATTTTTACTTATTTCAATAAAAAAAACATCAGTAACCTTGTAAAAAAAATGTGTTATCTATGTACTAAAGTTAAAATTTTTGGGTTTCAATATAAAACTTTTTTTGGTTGTCCGAGGACTCACCTGTTACAGTAAACTTGAATGCATATAAATAAAAAATAAAGACATTGACCGTTTATTCTTTTTTTAAATGATTGCCTATGAGTCAAGTGTCGGGATACCCGATGCTTGGGCATAATATGCTATATAGTTTATGATATATATTATAACTAGTAGTTAGGCACGCCCAAAAGTCAGTGCTTAATATCCAAATCATTATAAAATGCACCTATGGTTTTTTACACCTATCTTATGTTTTTATATGTTTTTTAGATTTCTATGTTTTGCATACAAAATTTTTTAACACAAATTTTTTTCATGTTAGGATTTGTATTTAGGTTAGGGTTAAAGTTTGGGAAGGGTTTTTGGGGCATAGAAATTTTTTGTTTTATATTATATTCTAAAATTTTATTAATTTATATTTTAAAAAAAAAAAGCATTTCTAGTTATTTAGCCTAACTAGCTTTAATACCATTCTTGGTGACTTTGGACTAATTGATTACCAACATTCAGCCTAAACTATGCATCAAATTTTATGTGGTTAAAAAGAATTTAATCCTTAATGACAATCTGTTTATGGTATTTTGTTTTTACATAGGTTTAAATTTTTAGCATGGCAATTATAATGATTATAATGATTATAATGAAAATAGCTCAATACATTGTGATTAATAATGGTATTGATATGCGATATATATAATAAGATGTAATGTGTAATGGGAGATAATATAGGATAATTAATTGGAACAAATAAAAAAAAAAAAAAAAGAAATAAGAATTTAGTTCTCTTATTGAGTAGTAAACATTATTAAATTAATAATATTAAACGTTTAAAATCCAAAGTGTATAGAAATCATTTCCTTCAAAATTCCATGTGGCGAAATTATTTTCGTCTGGTGAAATTAATTTCACTTGGAAAACTTTCGAAATTATTTTTGTCAGCAAAATTATTTTTAATCTGACGAATTTATTTTCGCCTGATGAAATTCCAAAATTATTTTTGTCTACTGAAATTACGGTATTTTCGTCTGTAAAATTGTTATTGACAGTTGTATTGTATTATTATGTATAAGTTTATTCTGTATACTGTTGAATCTCTCAAAACTGATCCAGTCAGAACCAAATCTGATAAAAATAGATGTTTATGTTATATACTGCTTGAACCTCTCAAAACCGATATGCACATAATAATGTTTTTGCATCGGTATTGAGAGGTTATCAAATATGAAAACATTATACCAGTTAGAATTATATAGTAGAAACGATTAATTTTTATCAGATTTAACAGATTATCAGCTCTGGCAGGGTCGGTTTTGGTTCAACGGTAATTATGTAATAATGGTTTCAAATCTTTAACCTTTCAATACCTATACAAAACATGACCACCATGCATATAGGTTTTGAGGTAATAAATTTTAATATACTAAAACGTAAAAGTTGCAGCAAAAAAAAAACCTCGCTAATAATTATTTAATATAAAAATTGGGTTAAATGTTATATTTAATTTTCGTCATTCGAAAATATTTTGGAATGATGAAATACTTTAGAGATCCTTCGGCGTGCTAAAATAATTTTTGCTGCCTAAATTATTTTCGACATCCTAAATTATTTACGATTTAGACTGTCTAAAAATAATTTAGTCATTTAAATTTACGCCAAAGGCAAAATAATTTAAACTCCCATGTATAGTTCAAGAGTATATGAAAATTATATATTTTAAGCATGGTTTGTTTTCAACAATTCATCTGTGATATTTCATTTGGGAATAACAAGTATGAATTTTTATTTTTTAATATGTCTTGAAATTCTGAAATCAGATAAGAGCTTTTTTTTTTTTTTACTGAAAAAAAAGGATTTAAAGAATTAAATGTTAAGGTTTTATCCGAAATTAGATGCTGAATCATCTAATATATTAATTTTGAAACCACAAAAATACAGTAAACGTTATTAACATATCATGCAATATTTAAATTATAGCTTTAAAATTTTTCTAGTAGCGTTAAATATATGCAAGACCTATTGAAATACAAGTAGAAAACTTTACAAATTTGTATCTTAAAATTAAGCTTTTACAATTATAACTTTTTAAGAGATCGAGTAATGCATTAAACTAAAATCTTGCAAAACTTTTTTCTTGAGTAATATTTAAGATAAAATGCTTTGAATGATTGAAATTTGCTCTAAATTATTTTGATTTCAAAACCCAAAAAATATTGTGTTTTTTTTTTCTATTCTAATATTAAAATTCGAACTTTATGAAAAAATAAATAAATGATCAATAAAATTTGTTTTAAAAAAAAAATTAGCAGATGAACAAATAATATATGAGCTCATAAGCAAATTATAGTAATGAGCATATCTCCATTTGCACTATTGATTTTTATCTAACATTTTATATGAATATCTAAAATTACATTATAACTGTTGTACACTATTTCGATCTCTAGGAAATCGCATCTTGGTTGATGCTTGAGAGCACCTTAATCTAATAATCCATTTTTGTAAAATAGCTATTAGTTTTTATATTAGATTCATATATAAACAAAGTTATAAAGATTACACTTTTTTATAACAACTATAAATAAGTGATACAGTTTATTCTAATCAAGAAATTTCTATATATCAACTAGAGATGGGCAAGTCGCGGTTTTTTCAAAAATCCCGCGCGTCACGCGCGGATCCAGCGCGGGATTGTCTAATAAAAAAAAATCAAGCAGAATTTTTTTTTATTTTTAATTTTTTTTTATATTTTTTATTTTATATTTATTGTAAAAAAAAAGACTTAATGGATATTATATTTATTTATTTTATAGCATGTAGCTATAAAAATGTATTATGATGCATATCTAATGCCAATAGGCATTGGCCTAGATATGTTAATGCAGGCCAGATAATATGATAATGCCGGCCGGATAATTGTATTTTGGGATCATATTAAAAATCCCGCGCGGATCACACGCGTGCCCATCTCTAATATCAACTAGTGTAATATTTATTTCTATATTCTCTATTGATAAGCTAACTAGTATGGATAGTAATTACTATTTATACGTTAATGTTCCAACTGTGCCAACCCGGAAGAGTAATCAATTCTTTTCATTAGTTCTTAAAAAGTTGCTCTCACTCTTCACAGTTTGCATCACTTTTTTTATGAAGGAAGAGTTTTGACTGAGATTGATGAAACATCTCTATGAAACTTTTCGTCCAATAGCGACTTATTAATTTACTATCGTGTTCAAAAGACCAAGATATTTTTCAATCTTTTTAAACAATCTTGAAAATGGAATAATACACGTCTGTACATTGCACTTTTTTTTTTTAGTAAATGTAAAATAGTTTCTGATAAATTTTGTTATTAGAAAAAATACGCCGATTTTATTGGTCAATTGCCGACCAACCTATAAACGTCACACTTATTCGATATGCGTAAGCTCATAGGAGAACTTTCGTCTACCCTAATTGACTAGTTCGAATCAATTGCCCGAGTAATTAATTTATACAATTTAAAGTACTTTTTCAAATTGCAACATTTCTCCATTTTACTTATGAAAAATATCTATTTTTTTTTATCGTTAGGTTGAGAAGAATGTTGCCCTTCAATATACAAAATAATCCCAAACTAATCTCGAAAACAAAGGACTTTACTTAGAAGCGAAATGACTATGTGCATTATTACGTTTTGTTAAGCAAGCAATCAGTAAAAAGTAATCAGGAAGTTATTGCCAAAGGCCAAACTAACAAAATTTTCTTCAAGTTACTACTAGCTTTAAGCAAGCCTTTTGACTTAGCTTACTTAGAATAACAGTCTATTGGGTATTTGGATTTATCAACTGTAAAGTTTCAGTTTATACGTATCCTGTAAATTCTTTAATGAATTGGGTTTATTAGTAATAAAACCACGTTTACCCAATTTACGCAGATCTATCTATTCTCTAAACTTATATAATAAATTCTTTATTAGTTTGTAAATTTCTTAATGTAAAGCTTTTTTTCGGTTTCTAGTAATATTATTGCATTAAAACGATAAACCTTTTTTAAAAATTTTATGTATTTGATTGGTTAATTATCACGGAAAATCACGTTAGATCTACAAAAATTAACCAATCATATGAATGTTTTCCTATGACGTAAGCTACGCGTAAGCATGTATTTACGCGTTGGTAAGATAAAAAAAAAAAAAAAAAAGATATATAAACACTTTTTTAAGTTTTTCCTCACACTCACTAACTGCTCTAATTATTTTACCCTTTATTTTTTTTATTTTCCTTTATATTCGGTTTTTTTTTTTTGATGTTATGCCTTTTTTTTCGCTATTACTGTACTACACTTCCCCTAATACACATTATTTGTTTAACACGTTTTATTACCCCGTTCTTTAAGTCTTTAGCAGAAGTGCGTAATACTTTTAGGGATATTTTGTGTTTTCTGAGAATATCCCAACCAAAGGCTATGCCTTTGATCCCAACTGTTTTGGAAAATGTTAAAATATTCTTTGAGTATTACGATATTTTTGTTATTGGCTATAATTTTTTTTTGGTTGGTTATTTTTTTTCTCGTGTTCCTCTCGAGCGGGTCACGTTTTGACAACATGAACCTTAAAGTGATAAACTGACAAGCGGCAGGGGTTATCTAATCAGTTTTTGCTCGAAAAACTGAGGTTTGATAAAATTCCCAGCTCACTTGAGTTTTTGCGAGTTCTTTGTCAAAACAATTTTTTTTTTTTTCTCGTGTTCCTTTCGAGCAGGTCACGTTTCGTCAAAATGAAACGGCAGGGGTTATCTAATCAGTTTTTGCTCGAAAAACTGAGGTTTGATAAAATTCCCAGCTCACTTGAGTTTTTGCGAGTTCTTTGTCGAGACATTTACCTAGTCATAGGATGCACCTCTACGTGGTGACTAGGACAAGTAGCTAAGTATCCTGTAAAAATAAGAATTTTTTGCTGAAACTAAGTATCCTAATAAAAAATAATAAAGAATAAATATGTTCGTGACAACAAATAAATTCTGCTCATAACCAAGTTTATATTAAAATCGAAAAGGTTTTTATAAATAATTCATTTTTTAAAAAAATTTTATTAATGTTTTAACGTTCTTGACTTTATAGCAATTAAATGTCAATGTTTTAGAATTTTATGAATTTTACGAGTCTGTAGAATTTTCAAATATCAAAACGAACAGAACATTATCGAGATATTGTACATTCGTCTAAAGTTTGCAAAAATTTAAAAAATAAAACTAAACAGAATAAAAATTATTTTTGTCTAGTATTACATAATTCAATATACTGTAAAGGATTAATATATATGATCCTACTGTCCAATGCTTACGCCTATTTTATAATATTGTAATCGCAAGTTTTTATACTAGTTTGGATTAGTTTTTTATAAAAAAAAAAAAAAAAAAAAAAACATAAAATTATTCAGTTAAAGCTTCAAAAAAGTATAGCGAAAAAAATTCATTTTTTGTCGTTTTTACTATTAGTTTTTCATAACTTAAAAAAAACTATTTCCACAGTTATTTGGCTGACAAACCTGTATATTACTAGCTATAGTCTTAGGTGAAAATAAGAAAGAAATCTTGGGAGATTTTTATTTGTAAGCAAGAAATTTAAATTTATTCGCAAAAAATTTGGAAATTTTGATGTGATGATCGATCGTTTACTGCTCACAGTAATTTGATAATAATGATTAAACTTTTATTCTTAATAAACGAGCAAGAAAGATAATAAATTTACAAAATGTACATTTAATGTAACTAATATTATAATAAAGGGCTGACCAATAGATATTTTATTTCAGCAACGACAGGGTTTCAACTTCGTCAACTTGAATTTGAATCATTGACGGATTTAGTTTCGACTTTGGATATCTGTCCCGTCCAATAATATAAATAATATAAATAATAAACTGATAAAAAAATTGGATTTCTTACAATCTTTCTTTTGCTCAACTTTAATTACAAATAAAATAACTATTACAAATTTGATTAATGTTTCTTACAATCATTAGAATAAGTAAGGAAAATAAAAACATTATAATTCTTGATTATCATCATCATAATCATTTAACAAAACTTCTTGATGATCATCTTGAGAAACAGGCCTATATCTATATCTGTTGCCCGATCCTGGTAAAGGAATCTTTGAGATGATTTGTGAAGCAATGTCCATAAATGATTCAAGTATATTTGATAAAAATGATTGAGAATCTGCCATAGGATCTCCAAGACGGATGCGTCTATTAATTTTTTTTTTTTAAAAAAAAAATAATTATGCATAAAAAAAAATAAATTTAAAACATTCGATTGGAAAATAAAAGTAATACCAACCCCTGAGATAAATATGAGTATCTATTGTGTCTCCTATACATGCAAAACGCGACAATAGCTCCGAGAACAATAAGCACAAGGATTAGAATAATCCACTTAGTGGCAGAATTACCACCACTAGGGCACATATGAGATTCACCTAAGAAATATTCTTCGCCGCCAGAGCATGTCGAAATAGGAATTTTACGATAGCTAAAAGACATTTAATTTTTATTATTAATAACCTAATGTGATAAAGTTTAAAAATTATAAAATAACTTACCCTTTGGACCCATTGTACCAAACTTTCTCTCCATTGGCGCACATTTCTTGAATAGTTAATTTTAAAGGTGAAGTGTTAGGAACTAATACGCAACTATTATTTTTAGCTCGAACATAGTTAAAGTCACTAGAAATTGTTTTAAAGAGTTATTTTAATGGTTAACAGAAAAAAATAGCCATTGAAATTTCTTCCCACCATTCAAAGTCGTATTCATCACATTTACAATTCTCCACAATTTTTTTTGGATGTGAAAATTCTTCCCCGATATAGCAATCACGTTTAAAGTTTCTTCGGTAATATTTCGTCTTTAAAACGTTGAAAAATTTTAGTCAACAAATAAAATCTTATAAATTCATTTTGAGTATACGAAATGTACCACGTGGCCGAATAAGCATTCCTCTGGATGTCCTGGATGTCCTGGATGAGTAGGTGTCCATAATTCAAAATCATCTTCATTACCTGTTTAAAAAGTAAAATTTGAAAAAAAATTTGGGCATTTTCATTAGTGATTAGCATAAATAATTTGATGAAATTGCTTTATGAGAATAATTTAAGAAAAGCTTTCAATACATTTATTGGGCAACTTGGGAGTAAAGTTGAGGTAAACCACCAATTCATTATCGAAGTTTCCTTGATAACGTCCTCGTAAAAGGAATTCACTTTTAATACCACTAGGGTGTGTTGTAATATCATGAACTTTAATAGGTCTTTTTGTGAACAAATGTTCTTGCCATGTTTTGCCCTCATCGAAAGAATATCTAATAGTTACAATGAAATAATATTAGAGTATAATGTATGATAGAATTTTAAATTTTTTTAAAAAAAAGAACATACAAAATTTTATTGGTGGGTGCTTCATCATCTACCAAGATCAAAATAGAACCTAGCCCTCCAAATTCGTACATATATGCACCTTTCTTAACTTCTGTCCATGTAACACCAGCATCTCGGGTCATGAAAGTATTACCGTCCAAGTAAGGAGTAAGATAATTGCCAACATTGCCTACACCAATCATTATGCCTTTAACTGAAGAGGAGCTAAAGGCGTCTCGGGGATCTCTGCGTTCTGTATAACTATGAAGATGTAAGGTGCAGTCCTAATAAATAAGGAATATCAGTTAAACTAATTATACATTCAATAACGAATGAATAATATCAGAAATTAATTATAATTACTTACATTACAATCATATCGCTTATCTTCTGAATCACGTTTTGGTGGTTTCAAAGTTTGCCATGTACCACCTAGGATTTTATAAAGATAATAACTTTATAAAAAGTTTAACAAATCGAAGCATTATTCTTAATTTATTTGTTTACCATCATTAAATGTAATTCTGGATTGAAGTTTTTTAACAGAACCGCCAATTGCTATTTCATTAGTATTGCTAACTATATTAGCCATGGCAATTCCTTCTATCCCTTTCATCTTTTCAAAATCAACAAAACCTTTTTCATCACGATTGACATCTTTTAGAGAAAGAGAATAATAAGTTCCATTGTAATTTGATTTCATTATATTTCCCCATAGATTACGAGAGGATGTTGTAGCATGTAATATAATAGAGCCAGTGGTAGATTCTAAAATAGTAAATGCCTAAATAATAATAATAATTAATAATAATTAATAATAATTAATTAATTAATTAATTAATAATAATAATAACAATAATAATAATAATAATAATAGTAATAATAATAATAATAATAATAATAATAATTAATTTATTTTATCATCGGACGCGGATTATTATTTAAATGTGGAATAACATTGAAGGTTATTAAATATGCGTTCCAATTATATATCACTTACATCCTGCACTTCCATGTTTTTCGGATACTGTGTTTTTGCGAATTTTTCTCCATTCATAGAAACCCAAAGTTGAAGTTTTTGATTAGGCAATAACTATAATTTGATAAATCAGTAAACGACACATTGTTAAAAAGAAAAATTTGCCAAATTAAAAAGAAAAGCCAATCTTCGTCGTATGGGCAAATCATTGAAGTAAATTGTTCCAGATAGGAATTTGACCAAAATTAAACCAACTAAACCTAACTCTAAATTCAAAATTCCTATCTGGGACAGACCAACTTGGATCAAGATGATTGCAATCACCTGAGGTGCGAAATATATATGACCTCTTTCAACTTGCAAAAATACAATTTTATCAATCATCAAAATAGAATTCATTCCATACCTCTGCAACTACCATAAAAGCCTCAAGTGTAACAAATCCAACAATATTATCAAATAGAATCTTTTTATTTGCTCCAAAATCTCTCGTTAACCAAAATCGAAGTGGATTATTGTAAAATGATCTTTGTGATCCAGTTTTCTCAAGATAAGATTCACAAAATATAATATCTTCACTGGCAGAAAATTTTTTATCACGTGCCCATGAGCAAATTCTAGAATATGTATCCAGCTCGGTCCAGCGCTCACCATGACTTGTAGTATAATAAACCTAAACAAATCGTATGAGATATATAGTTAAAAACTTCAAATACTTACACGTAATTAAAAAAAAAAAATACATACAACAGAGTGGCAATCAGTGGAGAATATACTTTCACACCCTTTACTAGCCGTATAAATAAGCCAATTAGGATGTTTTGGATGAAAATCGAGAACTGGTATCCCAAGAGCGTTGGGTTTCAATTTTAAACTCATAGTTTGGATAGTTATAGCAGAATCAGTTGTATAATATAAAGTGTCTGAAAGTTTTACAAAATATGCCTAAAGAACAAAAACGAATGATCGCTCAATATTAATGATACATAAGTGTTTGAATAATGAAAAAGCTTTGGATCACATACATATTTATTAGAATAAGGATTTTGGAACATTGCAAGAACATTGTCAAGTTCATTAATGGTAGTCCAATTATATCCCTGGTCGGTACTCTTCCAAACTTGATTATTTGCACGAATGAGGATTGTGTTTGTATCATTGAAATAAAAGTAGTCCGTAATTTGAGATTCAAAGGAATGCTAAAAGAAATATTAGTTTTACAGACTTGTAATAACGACATATAATTTAAATTAGTTAAATAAATACCATTCTCGTAATAATCTCAACATTATCTAAAAATAGCCAATTAATATATTTTGATGAACAAGGCTTCAGTTTAAATTAGTTATTATACCTGTGTCATTACAGTTTTTCAATATTTCTTTCGTTAGATCTTTTCCTTCTCCTTCTCCGTTAATTTCACATTTTGACTTAGAAATCTTGCGATATCCAGATTTGGTAAGATATTGTCCAGTACAATTAGCAGGGCGTTGCTGGTCATATCCAAATAATTTGCATTTGCCATCTTCACGCCAATAACCAACATCACTAAATGAAATCGTCGTTGGGATTTAATATTAAACAATAATTTAAAAATGGCTAGAATATAAACAATATCAGACAAACCATTCAAAATCGTATTCAGAACATGGACATGTTTTGTTAGTTACATATTCCCGAAGATCATCTTCAATTTTACATTTTCGATCGATTTTGCGACGGAAATAGGTCACCTAAAAGTCAAGTTTATTCAACGTTAAATGATATATTACAATACAATTTTGTGAAAAATATAAAGTCAAACAGAAATGATAAATTTCATGAATTTATTTACCTTTTCTCCCAAGAAGCATCCATTATTAGAATTGGCCATCGGATCAAATTTTTCAAAATCACTCGTAATCTTATCAGTATCAATTTTTTTACCTAAAATTTATAATGAAAAATAAATTGGTTTAATGATGATCATTCATAATCTTAAAATGAGACGAGTAAATACTTTTAATATCAGATTAATACATTTTCTCGGCAATAATGATGAAAAGTCAACAGTAATTAAAACCCATTTAGCACTATTTTGATTTTCAGGGCCAATGGATCCTCTTATGATAAATTTCATAGTGGATTGGTTAGATGCAGTTATTAAATGAGTTATCAGAACAGGGCTGTCAGAAAACTGATATCTATTCCACGAATTTCCATAATTCAAGCTATACCTAAATTCCAAAATAACATTAATCCAAAAAATTAATAAACAATGAAATTTCAAAAAATAAAATATAAAATTATTATATTTACAGTAATGAATTAGTTGGAAATTCATCATCAACTACAACCATAATTGAACCTTGGTCACCAAATGCGTACAAGCTTTCGCCATTACGAATTTTTGACCAAGTACGTCCGGCATCACGACTCATAAATGTATCAGAATCGGTGTATGGTTTTAAATATGGGCCTACATTTCCAACACCCATTAAGAGACCAATTGCAGATGATGAGCTGAAGACACCACCTGGTCTATGAATTGCAGTTCTACCATGCAAGTTAACATAACAGTTCTCTCCCTACAAATAGTATGTTAATATTTGCTGATTAAAATATTTCAAGGGAAACAATCATTTATTCGCACCTGACAATTTTCAATTTTAATACGTTCCCATGTAGATCCTAAATTAACAAAATCTTTCAGTTTAAATACATCTCAGTTTTTTATGGATTTTATGTTTTTTTAATACTTATTTCTTACCATCATCGAAACTAATTTTGGAAATTATTTTTTTCTTTGTGCCTTCGATCAATTCTTGAGTATTGTTAACAACGTTAGCTAATATTATGCCATCAACTATGCCTTGAACTTTTTCAAAATCAACATTGCCCTCATTATTGCGATTGGTATCATCCAAGATTAAAGAATAACGTACACCAGTTGAATCAGATTTAAACAAGGAACCATACTCTTTGCCAGATTGTGATGAATTAACAACGTCAAGAAATACAGAACCAGTAGTTGATTGTAGAATTGTATATGCCTATAAATTAAAAGCAATAAGAATAACTAGAAATACTACAGTATCATGAATAATAAGATTGTCTAACCTTTTTGTCTACATCAATATTAGGCGGGAAAGAAACTTCAGAAAAATCTTTACCATTCATTGAAGTATATAGAAACAATTGTCCACGATATTCCTATGCGTAAAAACAGAATTCAAAATAAATGCATAGTAACATGATTAAAATATTTAAAATACATAAAATAAATCACATATACCGTGGCAACAGCCATATAAACATCAAAGACATAAAATTCTACAACATTGGTGAATAAAACTTCTTTTTTTTTTTCGTTTTCAAAATCTTTTATTGATACAAGTTGCAATGGGTTAGCATCTGTAGGTCTGCCCTGCAACTCATCTTGTTCTTTAACATAATTCTTGTCTTTGTATGATGAACAAAAAATGTCCTTTTTATCTCTCTCTTCAAAATTTTTATCTCGTGCAAATATACATTTTTCTGCCCAAGTTTCAATCGGTTTTCCCAATGTTTCCCATGATTTCCCATTATCACTACTAAAGTGTACTTCAGTATGGCATTTTGGACAAGGAGTACCTCCCATATATAAAAGCCAGCTAAATTCTGTAGGATGAAAATCAATGAGAGGAACGCCGAGATTATTAGGAGGTAGAGGTAAGACCCTCTTTTCGAAGCTAGCACCCTGATTTCCTGTATACCATAAGTCGGATTTTGAGAACAAGTATGCCTATATTAAAAATGAGATGAACATTATAAATTATTATGAGTTAAACTAGAAATGAGAAATATTGTCTTGATGAATTTTCAAATAAAAGATGAATAATATGTGCAACCTTTTCATTATTTTGATCATGCATAAATATAAAAATTATTTCTCCGGCATTTGCTAACTCTTCATTTGCCAAATTTTTCCAATTAGTGCCTTCATCATCACTTCGAAAGACTTCTCCATTTGGCGTTCTTGCCAATATGACCTGGTAAAATTTTCAGCAGAAAACAAATTGATTAATGTAGTCAAGAACTTAAATATTAAATAAATAGGCAAAACACACACGAACCGTTGAGTTTTTAAAATAAAAAAAGTCTTTAAATTCAATTTCAAGTGTACTATGGGATATCTCACCAAAAGGCAATTGATCTAAATTATAATGAATTTAAAAAAAAAAAAAAATTGAAGCGAATGATGCTTAAGAAGTAACAATGAAATCTATAAAACACAAATATTCACCTTCAGTGCAATTCCTTGTAACAGGCTTAAGTTTCCGTGCAGTGTCATCAGTTTCTTTACATCTATTTCCAGGAATTAATCGATATCCTGAAGACCCCTCATAAGTATCACCATCTTGTTTGCAAGTTCCCGGGGGTACAGTCTCAGGACCATTTGGGATACATGTTTTCGTATCGGGATCAAAAATGAAATTTTGATCACTATAATGAAAACAAATTTAAGCAAAATTTGGCAAAATGTTAAATCGAACTATCAATTAACAAATTCATTAGAATTTACCATTCGAAATCTTCATCGGTACAGTCACAATTTATCTCTTCTTTTCCATGAGGATGATCATGAGCACCACCAATATAACATTTAGCTTTAGCCTTTCGACGTTTATATGTAGTCTATTATTGAAAAAAAAAACAATATAAATAAATAGCATCATTTATAAATAAAAATATTGATTATATGATAATATATAATGCTAACCGTATGGCCCATTAAACAATTTTGGATACCATCAATTTTTCTTGCAGACCATCTTTCAAAGTCACCACCCATACATTGTCGATCGTATAGTTTGCTAAAATCAATACGAAAACTATATGCTTTAATTCTATTATTTTCTGTTATTGTCTCCCCTATAATAATAAATTCTCGAGATAATGATTCAGGATCCGACGTAAGCAATTTTGTTTTAATAGTAATACCAAACACAAACTTTTGCCTACAATGAACAAGAAAATATTATCAATATACATGACCTAATAAACTAAAACGAAACACCATAATTCATACCATGTATGACCAAAATCCGAGCTATATAAAATACTATTAGTAGGATTCTTATCATCTATCATAACAATTACTGAACCCATATCACCAAATTCATATTGATGAGGTTCAGGAGCAACAACATTCCATGTAATTCCACCGTCAGTTGATAGAAAAGTAGAACACTTATCATAATCCAAGAGATATGAACCAACGTTACCAACACCCATAAGAAAACCGGCAGTTGATGGAGAAGAATATATAAAACCATAATATTTGGCAGTTGTGACAGAATGAAGGTGTAAAGAACAATCACCAGTTTTCCAATTGTTTTTTATATCACAATTAAATTTCTTATTATTTAAATTTTTTTGAGGAGGTTTTATATAATTCCAAGTAACACCATCATCAAAAGATATCTTAGATCGCAATTCTTTTTCTGCACCTTCATCATCAACATTTTTCCAATTATGCACAATATTTGCTAAAAGAATACCTTCGACACTTTGATCTTTTTCGAAATCAACGAAACCATAATTGTTTCTATTAGTATGATTCAAACGATTAATGAAATAAGAACCATCCCAACTTGATGAAAATAAAGTTCCAGAATTAGCAGAACCAGTGGAAAGGACATCAACGACTAAATTATTTACAGAAGATTCAAGAATAGTAAAAGAAGTTTCTTCTTCACTCATTTTTGAATCATAAGGAAATTGGGCTTGATTCCATTTGTCACCACCAGTTGTTACAAATAACTCCAATTGAGAATTGTCTATATTTGATGTAACAGCAACTAAATATTTATTCACAGCAGCAAGACCCATTAAACCAGTTATTTCCTTATCATAAGGTTTTGATTTTATAATTTTTTTACTACTAGAGAAAAAGTCATCAGATTCGATTAATTTATTGTTATTTGAACTATCCAATTGGATACAGAAAATCGAATCGGCAGGAACACCAGAAATTTGATCTGTAGATGCACCCCATAAACACTTTCCGATATTTTTTAACAATAATTTTTTGAGTTCAGTGTTAAATCCATCTTGGGTGTAGTAAACCTAATAAAATAGAAATTTCACAAAATTAAATAAGTAAACACTTTAAATTTTTATGTAAACCAAATAAATATATATATATATATATACCTCATCAATGCACTCTTTATCGCAATTAGTTACTCTAAACAAAATATAACTGGATTTTATTGCATTAAAAGCAAGAACTTCGCCACTTTTTGAAGGAGGATACGAAGTATTAAATGAATTCCAGCTAAGGCCATGGTCATCCGTTTTATAATGAGTTGTGCCTTTAGTTAAAATATAAGCCTACAAATAAATTTATAAAAAAAATTGGTTTTTATTTAACAAAAAAAAAAAAAAAAGAGCAAACTAACAAATGAAAAATAACATACTTTCTCATTATCAAAGGGATGAGGAATTAAAGAAGTAGCTTGATTTTCAGGAACATCAACACGTATCCAATCAATTTGTTCTTCATCAGATCGATTGAATCGACTGGATCGATAGACATTACCAGAAACATCTAAGAAAAGAATGTTCTGATTATCAAATTGAAGATAGAGGATTAATATTCGGATCATCATTAAAGATATTTCGGCGGATCCAAGAACACACATACCTGAGATTTTTTGAAGTAAAAGAAACGGGAAGGAAGACTTGAAAGAGGTCTACGACTGAAGGTTACTTCACCCGAGTCGACGATATCAGTAACAACAGATAACCCATAGATCAGAAGAAAGATATATAGAACTCGGAATGACATGGGAGAATTAATGAATCTTAAAAGTATAGTAAAAGAATAAATCTACATCAAATTTTTTTATTATATAATAAGTTGTAATTTAATTTAATTAAATAACAATATGATGTAACAGTAGATTCTAAACGCCTAAATGAACAATGATAAGTTAATTTTATTGGCTAGTTTATTTTCTTTTATCGCTGTTACACAATTTTTTTTATATTGCTATACAGTATATCAAACGATAAATTCAGTAAAGATCTCGAACTACACAATCGAAATTGTCCAAAAAAGCAATACAATTTATTGTTATGTAATCGTTGTGCTTAGGATATAACATATTTATATTATTCAATTTAAATTTATTTACCATCCATAGATCCATAGCATTCATAGCATCGAAATATTATAATACGTAGCAACTCTCGGAGCAGAGGTATTAAGAAAGGCCTTAAATGAAAAAAATAGAAGCATATCTCCCATAGATGCAATCATGACCTCTTGCCTGTTAAAGCAGTTAATGAATAAATGTCCGGAGCGAAGCGACGGACTCAAATTCTACGCATAGTGATACAAAAAATTATGTTTTTGATGATTTAACATTTGAAAACATCAAAAAGTAACTTTGAATTTTCTGTCCGTCCACTCATGTGATAACGATAAAATTATTTTTCGTTATTTGTGTCAGACAAATCTTCTAAAGCTCCGGACTTATATCGGTTCCCGATTCCTAGTATTACAAAAACTCTAAAAAAATTGCATATGTCTTTGTTTTTAAAAATATGAAACAAAATAATATTCTCCTGCTAGTGATGACGAGCACAAACTCATTAAATACATAACATCTTTGCAAGTAATCTCGTTCGATTTTAATAAATAACCAGAGTTGTTAATAGTGTTTGGATCTGAGTGAGTGTCACTTCGAGACTTGGAGATTTTGTAATTTTGTGATCTTAAGGAATAACAGAAATTTCAACATTCCTTAGAAAAACTTAAATCACAAGATTGGTGATGCAAAAGGTTGGCTAACGGCTCATTATAACTGCGAACTATTTTTATCGAAGCGTTTTTGGCCGAGCTGTTTTTTTAATTAGCCGAAATCCCGAATATATATCGATATGGCAAGGTACTTGTAATGTTGATGCCGTGAACGAAGTCATGGGCATCCTTTTGTCACGAGACCATTACCCGGGCCCATGATGCAGGGTAATCGTTGGGTAAGTTTTAAGTATTTGATGACAGGGGTGATGTATTTAAGAGTGAGATATGTATGATGTATTTGATAAAAGGTTGATGGATGGTTTAGTAAGTATGAGGCCATAAGGACTGGTTATTTAAGGAGGGTAAAGATGGAAACTGTTTCTACCTCTTTTGTCTTTGCTGTTAGCTCGACGTTAGTCTAGCTTTATCGATAGTACCCGCCCACCCACCACTATGCCAAGTTTTGAGTCGCCTACATTGAGGGTTGGATAATTAATGGCATGAGAAATTACTTGATTTCATAAGGAATTGACAACCGTTCATATTAGGTATTTGGAAATTTAACCGAACCGATGCTATGAACTGTCTGCGGACCACGTGACCAGCGAGGCAAAATCCCATACATGTATTTCATTGTTTTGAGTTAGAAATAGGTCGAGTGACAAATAAAAAATAAGTAATACACGTAATTATTATTATTATTACTATTACTTTATTATTATTATTATTACGTTTTTTTTTTTGACTGTACGTACTATTTGATTCGATGGCAGCATTTGTAAATGAATTTAATATCAACAAGTAAAAAATCTGATGTTTTTGATTCAATGATTTGGCATTATAGACACGAAATCCTTTGTGTACACATAGTTAATCAACCTTTTGGCTTCAAAACTTTATTCTTGTGGGAAAAGATTCTATATATCATCCTATTATATTGCAATTGCTACAGAGGAAATGAATCACAACTATCTTGGGCGATCTATACATATATATTCAACTTATCTGTTATAGTGTATATGTGTGTGACCAACGCTTGCCCCAGACATCGGTCGGCCCAAGTTAGGTTAGAGTACAGTAATTACTGTAATTTGTGTAAAATTTGTAACCATATGATTGGCTGGATTATATGTGCATCGATTTGATCAGTAGATTCAATTAAAGTTTTTGCGTTCGTGTACAAAATCTTGATTCTGGATGTAATAATAAATGATTTTGTTAGCTTAAAAATTACATATAAGCGTCAAATAGGAACTTGGATTCGGTACGTATACTAGAGACGTAGTGGAGCGAAGTGTATGATTCAATTCAAGTTTTGCATAATATTCTAATAGCTTTCCCTTATAACCGTAAAACTTCATTATTCGTAATTTGACCTCGTGAAATACTTTGACCTGATTGTAGAAAGCGTTGGAATTGTGCGAAAGATATAAAACGATTTCAAAATAAAGCAAATCATCGAGCTTGACGTCTTAAGTTCAAAAGAAATTGGTGTATTTTGACTTTCGTCCTTTTAATTATTGCAGTATCGTAACCATCGTTTTGCCATTACCCAGAGAATCGTAAGTCGACGAAGAATAAATTTACTCAATTCAATCTTATATATAGATCGCCACTGATTAACCCCGTGATTAATTAATCGTTGTCATGCGTCAATTTTAATTGTTTGAATTGTCGTTTTGATCTATCGAAAAATTGAAGTGCCGTCAAAATACTATGGTATCTTAACTCTGGTCCTGCCACAGATTAACGTTCTGTACGTACGATAATTACATAAGTTCGGTATAACAGACTTTTCATAACCTTTCAAGAAAAAAGTACCATGATGAATTCAAGGTCCAAAAATTGTAATAAGAACGATCTTCGCGATTACGTTACGTTACACACAAAATCATAACTTGCTATTGGATAATTTCACGTGATCGCAAAAAATTTATTAGTATTTTGATGGCTGGAATAGTTGGATACTTGTTAGCTCTGTTAGTACAGTAGTAACCTCAACCGATTTTCTTGTGTTTGAAATGAAAACAGAGTTTTTTTCAGAATCTTTAAATTGGACTCTTTTGAACTACCTCTTCTTTCGTAAGAAGGAAACGAATTGGTCGGCAAACAAACAGAAAGAACACAGCACGCATATTAAGACTTTGAGTATGATTGCAGCTCATGATTCAAGTGAACGCCAGTCTATGGCGTTTTCCGCTATAATAGTTTTTAAAGTTAAGTAATTATCATAGATAAATGCAAAAATAAATTTATAAAGAGAACAGGCAAATAGGTGGGCTTGGAGGTGCGGGCATCTCCAAGTTAACTATCGTGTCAAACCAATGTCACAACGCTGACAATCTGAACAGGGATATCACTGTTCTAGGTCCAAGTCGTTGTTGAACTATCGCGTTCGACGTTGGCCACCTATCTACCCGTAATGACCACTAGCTTTTTAAAAAAGTCAAAACAAGTCACTTTTTTGTTTATCTTATTTTGTTAAAACGTACTCACTACGCCTTATTATGATATTTTTCATACATTTTATTGCGAAACTGACAAAGAAAAACATGTCACCATCCAAGAAAAACATGCTATCATCAAAGAAAGTCATAAAGTAAGTCCATATTGCCATTGATACTCGTATTTTTTTAAATATTCTTTTTCTTTTTCTTTCCCAAGTCAAAGCTGGCGACCCTTGAGAGCGAAAAGATAATTTATCAAAAGGAGAAGGATTTGTTAATCGAACGTGTGGCACTTCAGCATGTAATTCATCTTGCTAAACATAGTGTTGTGTTTTTCTTTTCCTTGTGTTTTCTAATTATTGCTATGCTCTACTAGGCTGCGCTGCTGAGTACCACAGCACAAGAAACTGGATCCCAAGTGATTATGATACAGAAAGCAATTACCGAGACCTTACACAAGCGGAATCCTAATGCTTAATACCAAGATGATGACGATTTCCAATCAAGTTCCAAATCAACCGATAGGATGTTGATGTTGATAAGTCAGAACGCGACGAATCAACTTCTAACATATCTAAAGAAGAGATGAGGTAAGTTTTGTTATTGCAAAAGTTATTTTAATGCAATGCTGACCTTATATTTCTTGAATTTGAATGTTATAGATCAATACCTTCTTTCAGACAAGCTCCTCACGAAAATTAGCGGAAATGGATAATAAGTATGACGAAACAGTGAAAATGAATAAGGTATAATTCTTTATTGACATTTTCAGATTTTAGTTATGTTATGTCGAAGCTAACTGGAAATAGACAGGACCTTTTCTTCTGAGTGAATCGAACCGTAAAGAAATCGAAGATGCCTACAAGTTAATGAAGAGAGAAAACATGTGAAGCTGAAAAGCGGTAGATTCGTTGAAGAAGAATTGTACAAGCTTGGACTTGACATGAGATTCTATTGTAGCCTGCTAGCTATACTATATATATCACGTGTGAAATTACCTGGAGAATTAGGCTAGGACATAATTTAGATCAATCAGTGCCGATCAGTTAATGAGATGCCAATGTTTTTTTTTTCAAACGCTACCGAATAAAATTCATGGTACAAGGACACGTTCAAGTAATTTTAATTTTCACTTATATAGTCCATATAGTCCTAATCGAACCATGTGAAACATATCTAACTGATATTTTTCAATTTTATATGTAAATGTTATCTGATGACTTTTGGAGAAAATTGGGTCATCATGTTAAAGTAGTTAATAGTTTTAAAGAAGAATACTTGAAAAGGTATTATTGAACAAAATTCGATTAAAAAAGTGAGTTGAAAGTTTGAGCCGCTGGCAATGATTTTAGAGGAGATGGACATGCAGTTTGGTGGTAATTTATTTTAAACTATCAAATCTAAAATCTGTTTATTGTTTTCTATATTTCATCAAGTGTAATGTGCAAAATAAAGTAATATTTAAAGTTTGTATTCATCTGATTTAATTTTTTCAATTTTAAATATAATGAGTTATTTTACATTTTAATATCATTTTTTTATAATGGAAAAATATCCATCAAATAAAATTAGGTTACATAATATTATACATTAAACTTATTAAAATACATTGCGACGGGACTATACATAAAAATTAGTTAGACTGTATTTAGTGAGGCATTGCATTTAGGGATTATATTAGTTGGACCTGAGTGAAAACGTGCATTTAGAGGGTTGCATTTGGGATCTTATTATCTTATTGTATTATATCTTTTTAACTATTTCTTCACTATATATTATATGAGCGTAATGTAAGATATTTAACTAACCCCTTCCCTAAGATATTATGTAATTTTTGTTAGGTTCGCATGTACGTTTTCTCAAGTTATTAATGCAATATACTTTCTCTTAAGAAGAAAACCAATATTGTAATGATTATTTTTTATATGACCCAATCATCCATGCCATAAGGTTTTGATGCAGGTCCAAGCTATTTAATCGAATAATCAAATCTGTTGATTATGAACCACTAACTGATAATAACTGTCCTTCAACAGATTTCGAATACCACTTAAATGCTTTTTCCTCATCCTTATTTGTACCTACGCCATTTTGGTAACACCATCCAAGATTCTTTTGTCCAAGTGAATCACCACCTTCAGCAGATTTTAAATACCACTCAAATGCCTTTTTTTCATCCGTGTCTGTTCCTATGCCATATCTATAGCAGGATCCAAGATTACATTGTCCACGAGAATTATCACCTATAGCTGATTTCAAATACCATTCAAATGCTTTCTTTTCATCCTTATCGGTACCTATACCATTCTTGTAACACCATCCAAGATTACATTGTCCACGAGAATTATTACCTAAAGCTGATTTAAAGTACCACTCAAATGCCTTTTTTTCATTTTTGTCTGTGCCTATGCCATCTCGGTAACAACATCCAAGATTATTTTGTCCAAATGTATTGCCACCTTCACTAGATCTAAAATACCACTCAAATGCTTTCTTTTCATCCTTATCCGTGCCTATGCCATTATCATAACACCATCCAATATTACATTGTCCACGAGAATCGCCACCTTCACTAGATTTCAAATACCACTCAAATGCCTTTTTTTCATCCTTATCCGTACCTATGCCATTTTCATAGCACCACCCGAGATTACATTGTCCATGAGAATTACCACCTTCAGCGGATTTTAAATACCACTCAAATGCTTTTTTTTCATCCTTGCCTGTGCCTGTGCCATCTCGATAACAACATCCAAGATTATTTTGTCCAAATGTATTGCCATTTTCACTAGATTTCAAATACCACTCAAATGCCTTCTTTTCATCCCTACCCGTACCTATGCCATTATCATAGCACCATCCGAGATTACATTGTCCACGAGAATTGCTACCTTCAGCTGATTTTAAATACCACACAAATGCTTTTTTTTCATCCTTATTTGTGCCTACGCCATTTTCGTAGCACCATCCAAGATTACATTGTCCATTTGAATTGCCACCTTCAGCAGATTTCAAATACCATTCAAATGCTTTCTTTTCATCCTTGTTTGTACCTATGCCATTTTTATAATACCATCCAATATTACATTGTCCACGAGGATTACCACCTTCAGCAGATTTTAAATACCATTTAAATGCTTTCTTTATATCCTTATCTGTGCCTATGCCATTTTGATAACACCATCCAAGATTGTTTTGTCCATTCGAATTGCCACCTTTAGCAGATTTTAAATACCACTCAAATGCCATCTTTTCGTTCTTAACAGTACCTATACCATTTTGGTAACATCGTCCAAGATTATTTTGCCCATGAGAATTATTATTTTCAACAGTTTTCAAATACCACATGAATGCTTTTTTTTCATCCTTATCTGTGCCAATTCCATTTTCGTAACACCATCCAAGATTGCCTTGTCCATTCAAATTACCACTTTTAGCAGATTTTAAATACCATTCGAATGCCTTTTTTTCATCCTTATCTGTGCCTATGCCATTTTGATAACACCATCCAAGATTATTTTGTCCAAGAGGATCACCGTCTTCAGCAGATTTTAAATACCATTCGAATGCTTTTTTTTCATCTTTAACTATTTTTATGCCATTTTTGTAGCGCCATTCAAGATTACATTGTCCATTATGGTTACTTTTGACGGATTTTAAATGTCGCTTAAATTTATTCTTTGTAAATTTTTTACCGAAAATTTTGTTCAATGTTTTCCTAATCATAGTTTGACTTACACTATAATTAAAGAGTAGAATGGAAAATAATTTAAGATATCATTTTGTGATTTCATTGTGATATTTAAGTAAACCCAAAACGATAATACGTAGCAGAAACCCGCATGATGATATCATGAATCGATATGTTTTTGTTACACTAAAGCATTAAAGCGATGTTGATGTGATTAAGTTAAATTCTGTATGTGGCTAAAGATAGAGGTGTAACACAAATGAAAATCGAATATGTACATTCGTGAACCTAGATTCTATAATTGCGACTATATAAGAAAATAATAATAACTATTATTTTTTATAACATACCGGTGCAATGCATGGAGTGAAAGAAGCAGAAGTGAATGAAAAATATATGTATGTTAATAGAATAAATATAAGGTTTTTTTGTGATTTTTTTTTTTTAGAAGTATTTTAATATAACCAAATATTTTTGTACTGTACAAATAATTTTAAATATAACTTGTTATATATATATTAAGTAGGGGGTATTAACTTTTTTTTTTTTTTAGCAAAATTCAAAATATGCTATATTTGCCATAACCAGAGCACAATGTTTGCAGATAGGCTAACCACATATGTATTAGTCGGCTAACCATCGTTAACCACTTAGTATGGCTAACTGTTAGAAATGGTTTTCTTCTAAAACAAGAGACCATAAAAAATTATGTCAAATAACGATGAATCATTACGTATTGTACATGATTTATTATAACAATTTATCCAACTGGGTTCAAGAATTTGGTTGGGTACGTTAAAATCATACAAACTTGGCTAATGCATTGTGTGTTCGGGACACATGATAATAATTATCATATAACACAAACGCGTAAGTGTGCATATTTTTGTTACATTTAAAGCATAAATATAGACACGCGACGTCAAATTACATTTTTAATGTGATCTTCATAATGTTTATGCAAAAGGTACATAATTTTGATCGAAACATCCTTATTGTATCACTTTACGTAAAAGTTAAGGTGTCCGGTCTATCAGTGTTCTAGATCGAATACTACTGTCAGAAGTAATAAATTTGACAGCTAATAACATCTGCTAATAAAACTTCTTTTTTTACGAATTGACGAAACAAATTTTTGGGAGTCCCCGTGTTTAATATATACTGCATTTATAATTTATATCCCGCATGATTTTAACCATAATAGCTACGATTCATTTACACTTAAAATATTTAATAACTGATCATGGTTGTTTAAGAAATGACAATCTTAATTCATTGTAATTATGGTCCGGTGCAAAAATGTAGATACACCAATCTATTCACAATTAAAATTTAGTATAAATGTTTAAATAACTTTATTTATTATTTATTATATAAGGTGGAAAGGGGTAAATTGGCGAAGAGGGTAGATTTTGATATCTCATGATCTAATGATCAGAATCGAATAATTTTTATACCATTCGATTCATCTTGATGAGACGAATCGAATAATACTAAGCCTGCCTAGTTCTGATCACTGGATCACAAAATATTTCGATTATTTGCCAAGTTTACACTTCATCAAAATTCCCCTCAAGGATCATTTTTATGCAACATATAGCCGATGATATTTAGTAACCCAGTGATTAGAATCGGATAAACTTTGTATTATTCGATTCATCTTCATCAAACAAATCGAATGGTATAAAAATTACTCAATTCTGATCACTGGATCACATGAGATACCATCAATTCGCCAAATTACTTACCTCTTTAAAATTTAAGCTTTTTGATACAATGTATAATCCATTTAATGTCACTTTAAAACAAGATGTATATTACTAATTTTATATAAAATAATTCTAAATCATATATAAAGTTTAATACAAAAAATAAAAAATTTTTAATACTAAAATAAAAAAGTTTTTATATTAGTTATGTCAACTTCACCAAATTATCCCTTTTCACACTATGTTTTAGAAAATATTTAAATATAAATTTTATTAAAAAATTTTTTTTCTTTAAAATCTTTTGTTAATTATATGTTTTTCGGTTTTACTAAATCACACTACTGGTGTTCAACACCACAATGATTTTCACCAATCAAATTTTTTAAATGCGGTGTAATGTAAAGATCAGGTGTAATATAAAATTTTTGTTGTTTTGCTATTTTTTTTAAAAAATACTTTCTAACTAGGCTTCCGCATGGGCCTGGGCTACCCACGGGTACCCATGGGTATACATGTTGGCAAAATCCCGACTTACTATAGTTTGGGATTTGTCCGTCATCCCAAATCCCAAATCCCAAATTCTAGTATTACTAATATCTCAAAAACTTTATTAATAATCTTTATTTAAACAAATCATATATATTCTTATAGTTATAAATAATATATTTACAAAATATTAAGATTATTTATTTGATTTAATCTTTTATAAATAGCAATTGTTTTTTTATTATTTGGAATTTGTCCGGGTTTTGCCAGCATGTATACCCATGGGTAGTACCACAAGGGCTGGGCCAGGGTATTGATTTTTGAACCCGCAGGTAAGGGTAAGGGCTCCTAGTACCAAGCCATTACACAGATGGGTAGGGCTAGGGTAATGCTGCTACCCTGCCCTTTTAGCCTATGGATATCCGTTAAACCATTCCACGTGATCAACAACCAATCATAATCCGGTAAGCTACTACTCGGGTTACGGATCGAAAATTGTCTGACCCGGGTTAGAATTCGAAAACTACTAAAATGCTATTACGCAATTTACTTATAAATTTCGATATGACCGGATCAATGATCATCAATGATAATCGATCTTTTTTATTTTTTTTATTCTAGGTTGTCGTTGGTGGTTGTGATTTCACCGGCTTTTGGCCGTCGTTGGTGGTTGTGATTTCGTCTTGGCCTTCAGTGTTAATGGTCATCATTGGTAATTGTGATTTTTGTCATGGATTTCGTGATTGTGATTTCACCATGGATTTAGTATTATTGGCGGCTGGGATTTTGCCACTTTCAGTCGTTCATTCTTTCTACTGTCTTCAAAATTTCATCATCTTGAAATTATTATATTGTCGTTGTTGGTGCAATGCGTTAGTATGTTGGTTTCGTGTAATTTCATGTTGCTTGGTGTGGATTGTTGTGTATAAGGCAATGTGTCGTAGTTAAAGTTAGGTTCGTACGATGCATAATTCGTCTTCTAACAATGTACTTTTGCTGGGATTTATTAGCTAAAATAGAAGTTCGCAGGCCGAAGGTCTGTGAACGTATGTATAGGCGTTAATTATTATATACGAATTAAATATATGTATTAAATAATAAATAAAAAATATTTATATAATTTATATATGGGATGATTTTTAATAAATTCATCCAGGATGGTATTTAGCAAACTTCTTTCGATACATGGTCAGACCAGGACCCCGAACAATATATATAGAGGTTACATTGAAATTTTGGCTAAAAAGGTTACTTTTTTACAAAAATGTTACATTTGAAAAGTGGATATTGGTTAAAAGGTTACATTTAAAAGTGGATAAAAGCTTTTAATGTTATATTATTAAAAGTGGATAAAATTAATAAGTTTTAAATAGGTTGTATTTAAAATTTGGATAAAGAAAAAATTTTTTAAAAAAACCTTTTTTTGAAAAAAATTTTTTTTTAAGAAAAATTTTTTTTTTAAGAAAAATTTTTTTTTGAAAAATTTTTTTTTAAGAAAAATTTTTTTTTGGAAAAACTTTTTTTTTGAGATAAATTTTTTTTTGAGAAAAATTTTTTTTTGAAAAAAATTTTTTTTTGAGAACTTTTTTTTTGAGAAAAATTTTTTTTAAGAAAAATTTTTTTTTAAGAAAAATTTTTTTTCTTAAAAAATTTTTTTTCTTAAAAAATTTTTTTTTAAAAAAAATTTTTTTTTAAAAAAAATTTTTTCAAAAAAAATTTTTTAAAAAAAAGTATTGTTATATTTAATATTTGGTTAAAATTTATTAAATATTAAAGCTTATATGTAAAATATGGTTAATTAGCTCTAATAAAAAGTGAATAAAAATTTTAAAAAGTTTATATTAAAGCTAATGTAACTTCTATATGTATTGTTCGGGGTCCTGTCAGACCAGTCATGAATAACATGGACCAAATTTATGGTTAAAATAGTTAAAATGCAGGTAGTTCCCGATGTAGAAAATGAATAAATTCAAATTATGAGCAAAGTCGAGAAATTTTTCAATACAGAATCCCAATTAAAAGTCGTTACATTAACTGTGAATACTCTATGATTTGACCCATTGACACGGGACAAATATCTGACCTGCCCGGATCGGTATTTTCTGACCCAGGTAAGGGTTCTATAAATTTATCTTTTTTTTAAAAAATCTAGATGATTACGCAATAATAGTTGGGGCCCATGGGCTGTTCAAAGGGTACCCGTATCCTTAATGGGCCGGGCACGGGTATTAAAAACTGAGCCCTAGGGTAAGGGTAGGGCTTAGGAAATGGGCCCTTGTACAAACAGGTAGGGCTAGGTACTACTAGTACCCAGCTCTACCCGGCCCATGCGGAAGCCTACTTCTAACTCAAAATTTTATCTATGAAACCACCTTTTTTTAAAAAAAAAAACCTCCTTGTGAAACTTTATTATATACTATGCCTCACTCTAACCCTAACTATTAACTCTAACTTAATATTTATTAACTTTTACTTTTGTTTATTTTTTTTGTTTATTTTTTTGATAGTGATCTTCACATTACACTGCATACTGGTATTTAACACCACTGGTTTGATTTATAATTACTGATTTTTTTAATTTGTAAAATGCAAAATTAAAATATACTAAAATTAAAAAATTAATTTATCTATATACTGTATAAAAATTTTTATTTTTAATTATCTATTTATAAGCTTTTTATAATAAATAAACCAAGTTCTAAACTATCTTTTAATATACTACAGTATTTATTATCATTTTATAGATATTTTGTTGCATAATAATTTTTAAAATTTAATATTTTTTTTAAAAAAAAAGCAAAAAAATACCTTTTTAAAAAAATATTTTTGCTATAATAGTGTGCGACATCTAAAGACTAAAATGCTAATTTGCAACAAATTTGACCTATTTTAAAAAAAATTTATAATGAATTTTGATGTTTTATTGATTTCTTGTATTTTGATTAGTTAAAATTTTTTTAGTGGCTAAAATTTTATTAATTAACAAATTTTTTAAAAATTAGCCAATAAACAAAGACCAAACCATGTGACTTGTTCTATTTTTGTTAATTTTTTAATGTATCATATAAAAATTGTACATATTCAAAGTAGTATAAATCAATAAGATATAATAATTATTTTCAAAATAAAGCTACTAAATTGTAGCAAATTTTCTTGACTACAATTTAGCAGTTTTCTTTTCTTTATATATTTTCTGTATCTTGAGCTATTAATTTTTAAATTATTTTAGTCTTTAGATATTGTGCACTGTATTAAGACTATGCAAATAAAATTAATTGGTTCTCATAGTATCTTTAAGACCCAAATATACCTGGTATCTGGATGTTATTATTATAATTTAGAAAAATGTTATATAAATTTTTATGGCCAACCCTGTAATCAACTACTCAAAATCCATCATATGTAATATATGATTTATAAACCAATCAAAATTGATCACATAAACCCCAAAAAAATTCAAGTTTTTAAAATTTTTATGTCACATCACCTTGACCAAGTATTATAATGAACTTGGAGTATGCCACAAATAGAGAAAACCTGAACCCATATCAATATACCCAGTCTCTTTAGAAAAAAATGTTATACTATTGTTCAAAGAGTTTTGGAAACTGTTATTGTAGAAGATCTAAAAAAAAAACACCAGTAATGACGATGAAACTACACTACTAACAAATATTACAACAATATTCAAATCCTATCTGAAAAGAAAAATATTAGTTAAAAAATTCAAAGAAAAAAAAAAGAAAAAAATTGGCTTTTTTGTTCATAATTTATTTTAATTGGATTCAAAAATTTGGTTGGAACATACATATGTACATACAGTACATAGTAGTATATAAAATCATACAAACTTGGCTAATGCATCGTGTATTCAGAACATATAATAATAATTATTATATAATATAAATGCGTAAGTATGCATATTTTTGTTACATTTAAAGCACAAATACAGATATGCGATATCAAATTACATTTTTAATGTGATCTTTATAATGTTTATACAAAAGGTACATAATTTTGATCAAAATTCATCCAAACATAATTATTGTATCACTTTACATAAAAATTAAGGTATCTGGTTTGTTAGTGTTCTAGATTGAATACTACTGTCAGAAGTAATAAATTTGACAGCTAATAGTATCTGCTAATAAAACTTCTTTTTTTACGAATTAGTGAAACAAATTTTTGTGAGTCCCTGTATTTACTATATATTGTATTTATATCCTGCATAATTTTAACCATAATAGATACGATTCATTTATATTTAAAATATTTAATAACTAATCATGGTTGTTTAAGATATAACAATCTTAATTCATTCAATATATTTGTATTATGGTCTAGTGCAAAAATATATATACCAAGTTATTCATAATAAAAATTTTTTTCTACAATTTGTATAAATATTTAAATAGATCAAAAAAAAACTTTTTCTAATAATCACTTAAACCAAATTTTCCTATTAAAGAAAAACAAAAAGTTTTTTGTTAGAGTATTGCCTATACTTAATATATAGTAGAATAACACAAAAATACAGTTTTTATAAAAATCAACTTTTACTTTAGTGACTACTTTGTATATTTAGCATGCAAGCTAAAAGCATCTTCTTACAAAATAACTGGCAGAAGGTAGCACTCTTGTACAGTCGAACCTCCATAAATGCAACCTCTATAAATGCAATACCTCCCTAAATACACGTTTTTTTCTATTCTATAAGAAGTTATTAGTGCTAAATGCACATTCTATATTTTGTAAATGCATGTTCTCTTGAATAACATTTTATATTATACTAATCTCCCTAAATGCACGTAGACAATCAAATTTTAGTATTTAAGATATGTTATACAGTTTTGATAGAAGTTACACAAACTTGATAATCAAATTTTTAAAGCTTCAATTTGATTGGCTCACTCTAAATGCAAACCTCTCTAAATGCACGTTGTAGACTTCTCTGTTGACAAAGTAATCTGTAGGGAACAACAAAAAAATTAGTTTTATCTGAAATATACACTCCTTTAAATTTGATACAAATATCATTTTACTTCTTTTTGAACTTTTTAAAATTTAGCCAAAAAGTATAAAATTTAGTTTACCCTCTTCAAAAGATTAGCAGTATTTACTTCTTCCTAATCAGAAATATACCTACATAATTGGAATTAATGTTACAATTGTATTTTGGTACTGCTTACAAAAAATAAACAATGAATAACATGTCAGAGATTTGGAGGGTACATGTATTGAAATTTCTTATTTGAATTGGTTTTTTTTATATATAATACTATGATAGAGCATTTCTTTATATAGTACTATAATTTTTTATAGTTTAGCACAGGCAATAATAGTGCTATTATCTTTTTACTTTTCTTTTGCCTTTTTCTTTTTTATTTGTAAATTTGTTTTCGTTTAGGTAGTAGAGGTCTTTCTCTCTTTTCTATTTTTTCTTTAATTTCTAAATGATATTTTGTTCTTTTTTCATTAGTAGTATCCTTCTACTCAAGAAGCTAGAAAAAGAAGATTTAAAAGAAGACAATCATGATATATTAGATTATAGATTCTTCTTCAGTAATATATTAATTAGATCGTGCAGATATATTTAGTATTGAAATAAAGTCTAGTCAATATTTGTAAATTAGATTAGTATTTAAGATATATTATATAGTTTTTGGTAGAAATTACACAAACTTGATAATTTAATTTTTAAAGCTACAATTTAATTGGCTCTCTCTAAATGCAAACCTTTCTAAATGCACATTGTAGACTAGTCTTTACGAGTTGTATTTATAGAAATTTGACTATACAATAGGGGTCTTAGCTGGGTCGGGTTAGACCCGGGTCAGAAAAAACCAGGTTGGTTCAGACCCGGGTCAGACCCAGGTTAATGATGGGTGACGCATGTCGAATAATGACCAGATGCTAGTCATTTTAAAAGGTGAAATGACCTATTAGGTCATTTAAAATGTTATATTAAAACTAGAGATATAGTAATTTAGTTGGTCACAACCTCTTAATTGGTTATTTGAATCAAACATGTGTATCGTATATAATTAACCAGGGTATTTAGTAGTATTAATATATGTAAATGCAAATAATTTTTATGCTTCCAACTAACTGGATGCAAATAAATAAATATTTAAATAGTTATGAATTGACTTAAAATTAATAAAAATTCCTTATATTTACAACATTAACGTGATTAAATAGTATATCTTATTTTAAACATTTAGGTTAATAAACTTACTGCTTGAAATTAAAAGCAATATTCATGAGTAGATTATTTTAAAAGAAATGGATAAAAACAAATAATATAGAATTACTAAAGGAATTAGAAAATAACCAATTTATTAAGAATTTGCTTGAAGAATATGCAAAACTTTCTCAACAAAATCAAGAATTGAAAGATGAGTTAGAAAGGAAAACCTTTCGTCAAACAAAACCTAATACAGATAGAACTTAAAAAATCAGAGATTGACTATCCACGATATCACTATTAATCAGGCTGGTTATCATGCTTGCACTCTTTGCAATAATCATTTGCACCAACGAGCGATTATCTTGGCAAGTGGTTTCTCAGTTTTAGTTTTTTCAATTCAGACTTTTTGTTTGGAAAATTCTTCAACTGTCATGTCAGTTTCATACTTATCCATCACTTTTCACCTTTTTTTTAATCTTTCCAATCTTTTGAGTTCTTTCTGTTGCTTTCTTTTCTCGAAATCTTTTGCTCTTTTCCGAATAAGTTCAACTTGAGCAAAATACTCATTTCAAATCTCTTTTTCTCAATCTAATTCAAAATCCTGTGTTGAGGACTTGACTTTATAGAAATATATTTTATTATAATCGCCAAAGTTTTGACATGCAAGAAGTGTGGAAAAGAGGTCTTAACAAAAGATATCTGCGAGGAAAATAATTGAGAAATTGACTGAGATACATCTGGTCCAGGTATGATCAAAAAGAATGACGAAGGTGATTGATATGCCACTCTCAGAATAAGAATGTTTTATCACCAATATTGCAACGAACATGTTGAAGATGATGTTGAAAGTAAGAAAGAAGCAAAAACCATTCTTGAGATGCAACCGCAAAAAGAGATACATGAGGAATTTATGGAATAGACATCAAAAATACTTAGGTCATCAAACTTTGATTTATTTGGATCAACAATCTTTGTAATTTTTTGGGTCCCATGAGTCTGCGAATACAACATAAATAGCTATCCTATGTTCGTTTTATGAAATTTATTTATCTATAAGAGGAAAATATAGTAAATATTCCATGAAATATAATGAAGTCGAAGTGACTACTGTATTATAATTACAGGACTTAAATCTTATTTCAATACTTAGACTAAACAAATATCCTTTATATTCATGGATTATTATGATAAATGTTTAAATCTTATATTAATAAATGTTTTTTATACCACTAAGTTCTACAAGTGAAATTAAATAGTAAATATCATAACTCAAATAACTTATTTTAGACCTAGATTATAAAATGTTTTTATATTCACTAAGTGTTGTAAATTATATAAAATTATTTATAAAATAATTTAAATGCATAACCTCGATAAAATTTGTAAGCCACCCGTTGACCCGGGTTCAACCCGGGTTGGGTGGTTGGGTCAAACCTGGGTCAGATTTGACATGAGGCGGGTCAGACCTGGGTCAGGTTTGGCATGAGGCGGTTCAAACCCGGGTCGGGTTTGACATGAGGTGGGTCAGACTCGGGTCAGGTTTTGATCCAAGTGGGTTTGACCCGGATCAGGCCCAAACCCGACCCAACCTGAACCATTAAGACCCGTACTATACAATAATAGGAATACAACTAGTCACATGTACATTTTTTTTTTTTTTTATACAACGAGATCTATCCTCTAACTTTTTATTAATCAATTAATAATTACATTTTGTAGTTATAATTTTAATGAAAAAAAAGGTGAGGTAGGGTAAGAGCTACTTTACTCTCGACCTAAGCTGTACTAGACAGGTCGGTCGTAGACCTCTAGCTTGCGCGTGAATATGTACATCCTTTACTAATATACTTATCTATTTCTAATTGTATCAAAAATTTTTTTAGAGGGGTGGTAGGTATTCTATCTATTCTATTAAGTGGAGGGAGAGCAGGAATAACTAAATCATGAGTAATCTGACAAGAAGGTAGCCAGATCTCGTCGTAGATTATTTCAACTATAAGATGGTGTAATAAGGGGGAGTATTTGATTCTATCACTTCGTTTATCAAAAGGGGCAAGCGTTGCTGTGGTTATAAACCCTAACAATAGGCCGCGGCTAATGTGAACATTCATAAACGCTGATATGAATTCTCTTGGATTAGTTACTTGTAGTTCTAGTTCTTCTGCAAGTACAGAAATTACATCTTTAAGTTGTGATTCTAGAGTAGAGAAGTTGCATATACATGTTATCAAATGGGCAATATCTTCTGGTGCAGCGTAACACCTCGAGCAGGTATAGTATGGGTGTTTCTGTGGATCACGGTCATAGAGGGTGAGGTGCATAGGGAGATTGTCCGTGATTAGTTTGACCTTAAAGTTTTTTATCCTTGAGACAAGGGGATCAGTACGCAAGGATAGTGGTTTATCTTCTAAACTGAGGTACGTTAGTGTCAGCTTGATCTGAATATCATCAAATACGTTGATCCAATGTTTTATACAGTTTTGATTTGTCTATTTGAGGTGGTTTGTAATAGCTAGGATGTTTTTAGTTACTTTTTTTAGTTGGTATATGCAGGGAACAGACCTGATATATGGGATAGAGTGTTTAGCTAGAAGGTGCTGAGGTATTATATCAGTATTAAAAATCTCGTCCGGTTTGTTGGAGTGACAAAAGTCTTTATCCAACCGTACCGTGACCTGCAGATTCATCATTGTAGCCTTGACTATTAGTAGTAAAAGTGAATAGTCTAGCTTATTAGCAATTGATCTAAGATTATACAGTAGCGTTGTTATTGTTTTTTCCAGTATTTGTGTAGCATTGGATTGTTTACGGTTGCTTGGATCTTTGTACGTGGTAAACAAGTTGTTAATATAAATATTAATAATGTTAATTCTGCATATATTGCTTCACTGAAACTATAAAAAAATTGAAAATATTATTATTATATATTAATTATGTTTTTATTATATTTTAAAAAACATTATAATTACTAGTTATAAGTTAATAATAATAATATAAATAATATATATTAAAACTGTTTTAGTAATATTAATAAAAACATTTTTAAAACATTATTAAACTAAATAAATTTCATATTTATAGTATAATATAAATATTTATATTATATAAATATATCATATTATAATATATTTTATAATATTAAATATAATATAAATAAAACAAATCAATAATATAATGATTTAGACAAATGTGTTTACCCCAAAATCTTGCAAAAAAGATTTTTTGTTAAAATACGAAGAATGGTTTCATAAGCAAAATTACGAGATATAAGCATTTTTTAAAAATAATTTTGGTTTAAAAAATATTTTTAAAAAACTTATTTTAATATATTTTTAAAATATAATAATAATGTTTTTATAATATTTTTAATAATATTAAAATAATGTTTTAAAAATATTTTAAAAAAATTATTTAAATTTTTTTTTAAAATATAATAATAATATTTTTACAATATTTTTAATAATGTATTAAAAACATTTTTAAAAGTTTATTTTAAGTTATTTTTAAATAATAATAATAATGTTTTTATAATAATTTTGATAATATTAAAATAATGCTTTAAAAACATTTTTAAAAAGCTTATTTTAAACTATTTTTAAAATATAATAATAATGTTTTTATGATATTTTTAATATATTAAAATAATGTTTTAAAACCATTTTTAAAACTTTATTTAAAGTTATTTTTAAATATAATAAGAATGTTTTTATAATAATTTTGATAATATTAAAATAATGCTTTAAAAACATTTTTAAAAAATTTATTTTAAAGTATTTTTAAAATATAGCAATAATATTTTTATAATATTTTTAATAATATTAAAATAATATTTTAAAATATTTTTAAACAATTTATTTTAAACTATTTTTAAAATATAATAATAATGTTTTTATAATAATTTTATAATATTTTTGAAACAGATTTAAATTTTTATTTTATTTTTAAAATTTTTAATATATTATAAAAACATTATTAAAATATTTTTTTATATAAAAGCATATTTATTATATTTTCAAAATATTATTATTTTATTATAAAAACATATATACTTTTTTTTAAGTTTCAGTAAAGTGTATCAGGCCATTTATCGGTAGCCCATCCTATCGAGAAAGAGGAGCTATTAAAAGAACATATCGCCAAGGGAAGGTGTTGATTATATGTTGATCATAGGGTAGTGGTTAGAAAAATAGATAACGTTCTTTTGTTGTTGATTTTGACTATATTCTCTCAATATTTCTGTGGTATCATCGTAAAAATGTTGAGTGGTCTGCTCCTCTTTTCGTTAATAGTTAGTTTATGGTCATTCGTTCTTGGTACACCTCCCTTTGGTTCCATCCTATTTTTTATTGCATTTTTGATGTCTGACAGATCTGCATACAATATTTTTTTTGAATTAACTTTTATTGTGTATGCTCTTTCCTTGGAATGCTTGAAATAACAACTTTTTTGTTTGATTGTAGGATCCTTTAGGTCGCACCCTAAACATGCTGACAGTTTATTGTTATCCTCCTTATAGTGTTTTATTTTCAGAACCTCTTCTGTGAGTTCACTAGCTTTCCCCAGTATAGTCGTGTTCGTGATTACCCAAGGCCCATTATTTCGATCACATTTTCTTAGGGTACAAGGATTAGGGTATATGAGTTCTGTTGAGGGGTTCGCGGTTGACCTGATTAAGTCTTGGATCTCTGTAAACCAGGCGGGAATGCGCCCAGTTGGGATCTTCCCAATATTGTGATGAAACCCTCGCCAGTCTAAGAATTTTGAATTATTGTAATTGAGGAATTGTTCGATATAAACTACTTCATGTAGATTTAATTTCTCCTTTAATATGTGCGCTTTGGGGTGTTGTAGTAACATCTCATTAATCGAAGTACCCCGATTGTTTTTTCTAGGAATTAGCCATTCATTGTGTTCATTGCGAAAAATTTGTATATCTAGTGAGTGTAGTGCTAAGACCATTTGGGCAGTATAAGTTTTAAGTTGTTTATGGGAAAAAGAGATAATGAGTGAAGAATTGACTGATCTGATTGAGCTGAATCTTGGAGCTCTTGGAGGTGAATTTTAAGAAAGGATCTGTCGAAGTCAATATGATTGATATTTTTTACTTTGGTCGACGATAGATGTGCTTGTTGTACTTGTGGTAAGTATTTTAAAGCGTATATATCTTGGTGATATAAGAAGGAATTTGGGATGTTCCTTGAGATCTTTGCTTTGTTTTTTACCAAGCCAGTATATTTCCGTGTTAGCAGCTCCAGCTGTTTTTGTGTAAGAAAAGCACTATATAATCTGTATGATAGTCTAGGGATTATAACGCTATTTATTATATAAATTGTCTGTTTCTCTGTGATATGTGCTTTGTGCATTTTTGCTATACTCTGCCTAGCCTCTCTCATAATTGTCTTTTGTACTTTCGACTAACCAGGGTCTATTGAAAACCATGCTCCTAAGTATTTGAATGGTTGCGTAGGTGCTATTGCTGTTATTAGTTGCCCGTTAAAATTTATAGATTTGTCCACTGCAGCGGAATTTGTAACTAACAGCGATTTCGTCGGGTTGACCTGTATCCCGGTAAACTTATAAAATGAGTTTGCAACTGATATGATGTCCTCTAGCTCCCTTTTACTCTAAGCCACCCACAGAGAATCGTCCATGTAGGCCATTATTGAGGTCTGTATTTCCTTCTGGTGAGGTATAGTAGGTATAGTACTGCTGAAGCTAGTGTGTTCACTGTGGATACATTTTATTAGGGGTCATAGTATATTCTCCATAATATTGGCGAGAAGGTCTCCCCCTGATCAATACCATCCTCTACGGAATAGGCATTGGTAGGCCCATAGTCTGTTAGAACCCGATTAGTACAGTTGGATAGGATAAAGTTTAATAGGTTGATGAAGGGAGTTGGAATTCTGATTCTTTTTAAGGCTTCTAATAAGGTTGGTATGTGTATTGAGTCGAAGGCCTTTGACATGTCTTGTAAGAGCAGCCAAAGTTCTCTTTTGTTTGCATGAGCGTGTTCTAGTATCGATGTAAGTTGTGAGATCGGCATCAGAGTAGATTGGAAAAGAAGTGCAGCGTAGTTCATTGGTGAAAGGACCTCATTGCGGAAAAGAATCGTAGATAGGCGATTCGTAAGTAATTTGGTTAAAATTTTTCTTGTGTGTTCAATTAGAGTAATTGGTCTAGTGGTGGCGAGATCATATTCATATCGCTCTTTCTTAGGAATTGGCCAGATGCTTGATTGCAGCCATTGTTTCGGGACCTTTTCCCATCTTATACACGCATTTATCAATTCCAAAAGTTGGTCCAACGCTACTTTTGGTAGATGTCGTAGCATTTCATTGGAGATACCTGTAGGTCCTGGTGCTTTATGTATTGGCGTTTCAGCAATTATGTTGAGGAGTTCCTCTAATTCAAAGGGCATCATTAATTGTTCGTATATCCTACTATCGATATTTGTTAGGGGGGCATAATATCTTTCCCATTCCTTTTGGTAGTTTAGGTCTGGTGGGTTTTCTTTGCTCCATTTACTAAAATGATTTCTAGTAGTCTCCTTAATTTCTTTTTGGTCTGTGATAACACTGTCTGGAAGTATTATTTTTTCAAAACTAATACGGTCATTGTTCATTTTTAAAATACTATCAATCATCCTACTCGTGTTATCTTTGAAATCATTATATCGCCTGTTGGTATAGAATTTTATGTGTTCTGCTTGTTGTGCATTTTTCTCCCAGTTCCTACTTTTCTATATCGTCGTTTTGAGTTCTTTTATATTTGTGACTGTGTTTTCATAGTGAGACTTGTTATTGGATGCAACAATAGTTGTTAGAGCTAACGGGGTTATTAAATATTTCGGCATTTGTGCTGACGATAGCGCTTTGTGCAGGTTTTTGTTTATTTCTGAGAGCAAATATGAGACTGAACCAGGAGAGGAAGAGATGTTTACAAGTTTATGAAGGCTTTTGTTAATGTGCTTTAGGGCTGTGTGTAACCTGGATGCTTTCATCGACAAGGTATAGAAAGTTCTAGGTTTTTTGTAGATAGTCGGAATGTGTGCATCGGCTGCACATTTAACTGCTGATAACCAAACATGCCAATGCTTGTCCAACTGGTCCGGTTGGATGATTTTCATATTCGGCAACTCACTGTTCAGTATTTGTTGGGTCTTGTTGAAAAGTCTTCCCATTCTTGTTGTGAGGTTTTTTCGTATAAGTAGATTTTCTGTTTCTTCTTTTGTTTCGTGGTACAGTAGGCATAAATCTAGTATACCAGCTGGTTGACAGAATCACGTGATCACTATCCGAAATACCAGTAGCATTAATTAGATCTGGGGTATCCACCTCCAACAAAATGTCGGAAGAGACCCAAATATCATCTATCTGTGACCGTAGTCCTCTGCCTTGCCATGTAGGATCAGATATTTTATGGAAGTCAAGTAGGCTACTAAGACCATTCACATTTAGATCTGAAAATATTTGTAATTGTTTTTTTTTAGAGACTGCTTGGTTGGCGTTGAAATCTCCTAATACTATGCTGTGCCAATTCCTAAGTTTTGCTTCTGCAACCCATATGCTTATTTGTTTTTGTGTGCGGTCTGATAAATCTGGATTGTTAGAGGGCAGATATACTGCTATTATCCTAGTTCTGTTTCCTGAAAAGAGAAAGTCTATTTGTAAGGCCGTACTCGGGAAGGTATTAATATTGTGTATATAAGATTGGACTGAGTTGTGTACCATTATAGCGGTGCCGAGACTCGCCTCTCTACTTTGCGTTGACTAAGGAATGAAGTGGGATGTAAATATGCTATAGTGTTCATTTGTTAGTGATATTGCACTGCTATTCTTTAATTTGGTCTCAGATAAGGCTGCAATATGTATGTGCTCCTGTATGCAAAATTCGACCTACATTTGTAGTTTAGTACTATTATTAAGACCCCTTATGTTATGAGTTGTAATGTTCAATCTTTCTTTAATATTTGGAAAGTCTTTTCTATTGTAAATGGTATGTTAGGGAGTGCCCGCATTTAGTGTTATTTGATTCTCAACACTCATTGATTGATTCTTCTCCAGGGTCTGGCTTTTGTGTGTTGATGGTTGGTTGGGTTGGTTCGTTCCCTTGCATAGGTGTGTCAATATCAATTTTGGCTTCCTCAAAAATTTCCCAACTTGGCAATAGGAGGGATGTAAGCTGGAAGGCAAAGTCAGGAATTGCTTCTAATTCTAGATTCTGTTTCAGGAAATCTATAGCCGATGGAACCTCTTCCTGGTTTGTTATTGGGAAGTTTAGTGTGGTTTGTAAATTCCTCTGTTCTATCTGTTGTTTGAGTTCTTCAACCATGTTTGGTAGTTTGTCACCTGTCTCTTTTACATCTTTTTTGGGAATTTGAATCCAATCTTCCGGGAGTGATTGGAAGAAGTAGTGCTCTCGTAGGGCTCTCGCTGCTATTGTCAGCTCGCGAGGAGTCATAATAGGTAATACTAAGTTTACTTTTTCTACTAGCTTCGGATCTGTTGGGAGTTCCGGCTTGTCAGTGTAGTTAAAATTAATATATTCCTTTGGAAGAGGGTTGGGTATTGCATAGTATCTTGGTATTGCATGTAGGAAGTTTGCAAAAGCTTCCTCGTTATCAATAGGGAAGGAGAAGGTGTCTGCTAGCGGCAGACTTTGTGGATCTTTTGGAAGGCGTTTTTTGCTAATGATGTAATCATTTGATAGAGTCTTAAATGCGTAAACCGCTCTTAACTTCTTAATGTGCTCCTTAAAATGCTCTGCATCCTGTGGATAAAACGGAAAGATCTCTTTAAGTTGTGGGGTAAGTTCTTGTGGCGTTGGTGGGAGTGGCATTTTCTTTGGTGGTAATTCAAAGTATGACTCTGGAAGATCCTTGAAGATATAGAACTTTCGCAATTCCTCCTTATAT
>QKWP01001595.1:106149-122341 GCA_003550325.1 Gigaspora rosea
GTAGCTTGTGTTGTATTAATGCTTTAAATTTGGTCAGATCTAAAAAAGCTGCTAATATCTCGTCTCGGTTCCATGCATTTTTATCGAATACTGTTTCTTTTGCATTTGATAATGCGGATCTCACACATGCTATCTATTCCTCGATTAATTTAATTAGATCTGGGTGTTGATTCTGGTTAGGTTTTCTTGGTCCAGTTACTGCGTGACTGTATAATTTCCGGTTGCTTCCTGTATTGTCTCCCCTGTCTGATATCGTATCTATTGAAGCTTCCCCATGATTCGAATCTAGATCCATACCATCAATAGTATCAGCCGGTGCACGTGATTGTTGAACGAGTTCTTGGTGCTAGGGCACCTGTTGTACTATGTGGATTAGGTTCGGCTCTGATTGGTATCCTAATTGATATTTAATTTCTGTTAAGGTGTGGGTTTCTTCTATTTTTGGTAATGCACCAGGTGCTTTGCTCGGGCCCTGTTCAAAAGTAGTTTGTTTTGATTCTATGTTTATCGATGATGTCATTTCTGCATTTTGAGGGGGTGAACTGACTTCGCCACTTTTTTCATTTTTTTCATTTGAGTCTTGGGGAATGGCCGGGGTTCTTTTAATATTATTTATAGTGGGGTCTGGGAGGGATTTCTGCTTACAGATTTTCTTTGTAACATGTTGCTCATTGTCATACTGTTCATCTGGCAGATCAGTCTCCATGTGGCTCATAGGTAGCCTAGTTGGCTCACTCATGTCTGTGCTTTTGTCGTACCGTGTTGCCGACCTAGTCGGCAACAAAGGGTTGAATATAGCAGGTGTTCCGAGTACTATTGACCTTTTTCTTTTCCCTATGTTATCTAGTGTCCGAGAGAGTCGTAGAGTACGACCTAGGTCCTTCACTTAGTTATCTGTGTTAGTTATATGCCTTTCTCTTTCCTGCTATGCGCTGTTTTTTGTTTACTTAGGGATTTACAGATGTACGGAAAAGAGTTTTTTTTTGTCACATGTATATTTTTGTATCTAATTTAAATAGTTTGCTCTAAGGTTCCATACTAGCTGCTATACCTGCAACTCAACTGCAGAAATTGTCTATGTAAGGTTTGCTCTAACCCTAGTACCTACTATTATCTTCCTATTAATCCTTTTATAATATATTCCAAACTTCTAATTCAGTTAGCCCAGAAAGATCAATTAGTGATCAATCTACTCGGTATTAGGTGCTATTATAGTTTTTCTTTTTCTGGTACCTACTTCTGAAACATAGGTTCTTTTCTTCTAGTATGACTTTGGTAGTCAGATTGGTAAACCCTCTTCTTGAAGGTTTTTTGTTGTTTGGTTCTTTATCTCTGGTTTTTAATACTCTAGTTTTAGTAGCTTTGTAAAGTTTTTTGCTATCTCTTTATTTGGAACTTTTCAAACAGATTTTTGTTTCTCTAGTTTCTTGAATTTGTTTGTATAATAGGATACAACTATGTTTGAAAGCTTTTATTCAAGATGGTCAACCAAGGCTACAGATAATGTACCCAACCGATTAACAAGAAACGGTTACTAAAACACAGAAGATTCCCAAACATCTTTAATATAGGTTATAAATAATCTGCATAAATTTAAAGGTTTTTTCTACCTTTAAAATCAACAAATTATATATATGTAATCTTACATAAGATATTACGGCCCGTAATATTATGAAAATCTTACGATCAATGCAGTATATTATGTAATATATTACGTTATATTATGGTAATATTATGGTAAATATTTTGAAATATATTGCGAAATATTGTGAAATAGACCAAATAAAAAATGCAAATTACTCCCTATAGGGGTTATGTACTCATGCAGATTAATAAACTAATGCGCGCAGGGGGTAATATTTTGATATTTTTGCATTGTTTCACAATATTTTGCAAATTTTTCAAATTTTCAAAATTTTTTAAAAAATAAAATAAACAATATACATATTCACATAATTATGCTTTTTTACAGATTTTTGCAATATTTCGCACAGTTTCGCAATTTAATATAAAATTTTATATTTTTTATTTATTATTATTATATATTATATTTTACATTTATTAAATGGGTAAATAGGCATCTCCTGCAGGAGATATATATCTTATATATTTTCCATACTGCCTAAATATGATTGGTCCAAATTTTAAAATTTTCAAAATTTTTTTATTTATTATTAAAAATAATTTTTTATTAAAAAAATACAAGTAGTAAAAAGTACAAGAAAAAAAATAAAGATAAAAAAGATCATAACAAAGAGCACAACAAAACAAATTAAAAATACAANAAAAAAATACAAGTAGTAAAAAGTACAAGAAAAAAAATAAAGATAAAAAAGATCATAACAAAGAGCACAACAAAACAAATTAAAAATACAACGAAAGTGCCACAAATAATGACCAAGAACATCAACAAATGGTGACCAAAAGTCATTACCAACTACAACCAAAAAGCACTACCAAATGACAACCAAAGATATGACCAAAGGACGACCAAAGGCACTACCAAAACATAATATACATTAGTAAACGTTAGTATATGAAAAGCATTGCAAGAACGACAACCAAAGCATGACGACTAAAGGCATGACCAAAAGCACTACCAAATGATGACCAAAGGCACCACCAAATGACAACATATAAGTACATGTAAGTACCGCCAAACAACAACCAAAGGCACCACCAAACAACCACCAAACGACAACCAAAGACATGACCAAAAGCACTACCAAATGATAACCAAAGATATGACCAAAGGCACTACCAAAACATAGTACACATTACAAGAACGACAACCAAAGTACAAAAAAAAAATACCCACCAAACGATGACCAAAGGCACAACCAAAAGTACTACCAAATAACAACCAAAGGTACCACCAAACGACAATATAAAAGTACACATAAGTACCGCCAAACGACAACCAAAGGTACTACCAAACGATCACCAAAAGTATGTACACATTAGTAAATGTTAGTACACGTTAATACACGAAAAGCATTGCAAGAATGACAACCAAAGCACAAAAAAAAAATCACACAATAATGGTGATAAAAGCACCAACAAACTACGACCAAAAGTACCACCAAACTAAAACGTAAGTACATGTAAGTAAACGACCAAAGGTACTACCAAACGATGACCAAAGGCACCACTAAAGGCATTACCAAACAACAACTAAAGGCACCACCAAATGATGAACAACGAAAGCAAAAAGGCACTATAGGCAAAATACCGATTTTATGTTGATCAGTTTATTTATACCTGGGTAGATCATGTAAATGCGGGAGATATATAAAATATATATTTCCCACAGGAGATGCCTATAATTTTCTTTATTAAATATACATTTTTAATTAATTACATACTTTATTATATATTACGTAAGGGGCATCCATAAAATAACGTTATGTACCCCTCATAGTAGCGCTGGACCCCCCCTCTACTATATAAAAAAATTTTTCAAAATCCATATGTTTATATATAAAATTTTACAAAACCTTGAATATATTATGATCCAGGGATTCAATTTGGGTGATTTTGGTACCATTCGATTCGTCTCTATGAGACGAATCCAATGGTACCAAAATCATTTCATTTGGATCACTGGATCACGTTTTATTAACGAAATACTATTGATTTTATAGTAATTTTATAAGAAAATATAATAACCAATAGTATTTCGTTAATAAAACGTGTCCCAGTAATCTAAATCAAATGAAATTGGTACCATTCGAATCCTCTCCTCGAGACGATTCGAATGGTACCAAAATCATCCAATTTGGACCACTGGATCAAGTTTTAGACAAATTTTAATAAAAAAATTGCGTTATGTTGGAGGGACCCCCCTACATAGTGGAAAATCGTTATATTTTGGGGGACCCCCTCAAACATAACTTTATTTATGGATGCTACCTAATATTTTTACATTATTACAAATATTTTAAACTACTTTTGCACTTCGTCGCATCTAATTCTATTACTATATACAAAAAACTACTCTAAACATTTATTTTCGCTCACTCCACAGTTAGCTATAAAAAAATAAATTATTATATTTCTAATATTTGCTCATATTCGCTTATATTTGCTTATATTTACTCATATACACTTATATTCGCTTATATTTGCTACTTCTTGCAAAGTGCTGGAAAAGTTAGAATTAGTGTTCTTGTAAAGTGCCAGAAAAGTCAGATCGTTTTCTTGTAAAGTTCTGAAAGAAGTAAGGAATAAATAAAATAAAATAAAATTAAAAAAAAGTAAAAAAAAACAAACAAATAAAAAAAAATGTAAGCAAACTAAATAAAAAAATAAACGAAGCCCCAAATCTCCATTTCTCTAAAGAAAAATTTCGTGATTTTGCAATTCAGAGTGCCGGAATAAAATAAATTAATAAAATAAAAAAAAACAAAAACAAAAAATATGAAATGAAAAAATAAATAAAGCGAAACCTTGCAAAACTTGCAAAAACTTGCAAAAACTTGCGTTTTTGAAATTTAGAAATTGCTGGAGAAATAGTTGTATGTTCTTGCAAAGTGCCAAAAGGTTGAGTTGGCTTGCACAAAGTACTGAAAAGTTGTTGGATTTCTTGCAAAGTGCCAGTAGTAAAGTGTAGAAATAAAATAAAAAAAAATTAAAAAATAAAAAAAAATAAAAATAAAAAAAAACAAAACAAACTAAAAAAAATGAAACAAAACCAAAATAAAACAAAAGAAAAATAAAAAAACAATATAAAATGAATAGAAGATCTAAAAAAAGATCTAATCTGATCTTGTAGTACAATCATTAAAAATCATCGAAACATTTTGAAAATATTAGTCAAACATGTTCTTGATATGATCCAGGTTACAGATCTACTGATCCAGCTTGATTTCTTAGTTCTAAAATATTTCGAAAGTATTCGAAATGTTAAAAAGAAAAAAAAAAAAGAGAGAGAGAAAAAAAGAAAAAAAAAGAAAAAAAGAGAAAGAAGGATAAAAGGGAGAGAGAAATAAAAGGGAAAGAGAAATAAAAAGGAAAGAGAAATAAAAGAGAGAGAGTTATAAAAATTATACAAAGCAGCTTTTTTTTTTTAAGTTTTTTCGCACATTTTGTGGAATATATTTTTATGATTTATGATATTTACGGATCAAATGGGCTTAAGAGATTTCAAACTTAGTTTTTTTTTTTTTTTTACTTGGTGATTTAGGTCAAAATTTTTGTGATATGGTCAAACCACTATGTAATCGTTAAAAATCTGTTAATCGTTATATATCGTTACAATTAAAAAGTGAAAAAAAAACAAAACAGAAGATCTAATTATAAACAAAAGATCTAATCTGATTTTGTAGTACAGAATTTGAACATCATCAAACTATTTCGAAGTATTTCAAAATTTAGTTTAATGCACGATCTAGGTTACAGATCTACTGATCCAGCTTGGTTTCCTAGTCCTAAAATATTTTGAAAGGGTTCAAAATATTTCATAATATATTTCGAAATATTTCGAAATTATTTTCGTAATATTTTGAAAATTTGATATTTTGAAATATTTTGAAATATATTACGTAATATTTTGATTATATTACAGTTCATAAGACCTTACATAAGATTATACTATTATAAATTTGCTAATATAAATTTGCTAAAAATTCAATTATTAGATATAAATTTTTAGTAATTTGCTAAAAACTAAATTATTATATCTAATTTTATAAATCAAAATAATATATATATTTTTGAGTACTGAATAAATTTTATTAGAGCACAAAGTTAGAATCAATTAGTAAATTTTAAGAATCAGAGAATTTTTTAGTATTTTTATTAGATTTATGTAATTTAGCATATATGCGTTATAACACACCCATATGATAAACCAATCAGATTGTAGAATCAGGTGTAATGTGAAATTGAGAAAAAATAGTGATCTTTTAAAAAAATCGCCTGTAGCTGATAATTTTGCTTATGAAACCACTCTTTGTACTCTAACAAAAAAATAACTTGTAAAATTTTATTATAAAACCTTTTTTTTCATCTATACACTATTTTAACCTTACCCTAATTCTAACTAACAAAAAAAACAGGTGATTTTAATTGGTTTGATTTCATGTTATACCAAATCATATGAGGTGCACTACAGCGCATATGCACAAAAATATTAAATTTTTTTTATTAATAAAATTATAATTCTCAAAATTTTACTAATTGATTTTATTTAATATTGTGCTCTAAGAAAACTTGTTTAGTATATAAAAATACATTATTTTGGCATATTTAATTTTATATTTCTTAAAAATTTAAAAAAAGATGCTTAATTTTGGATTTTTTGATCAAAAAATCCAAAATTAATCATCTTCTCTTGAATTTTTAAGAAATATAAAATTAAGGATTTTAGAATTTGGTGCACCCTGCACTGTAGTGCACCCTATAGTAACAAATATAAATGATGATTAGAGTTAGAGTTAGGATTAGGGTTAGGGTTAGAGTTAAGATTAAAGTTAGAGTTAAAATTAGTACAAAATTGCAAAAGGATCATTTTTTGTTAAAAATACAGCAAGGGTTACTCTAGTAAAATTTTGAGAAATATAAAAGGGATGCACTATAGTGCAGATGCACTACATTCTATAATCCTAAAATTAAATATACTAAAATAATGTATTTTTATGTACTGAACAAGTTTTTTTAAAGCACAATGTTAAATTCAATTAGTAAAATTTTGAGAATTATAATAATTTATATAATTTTATTAATAAAAATATTAAAAAATTCTATAGTTCTCAAAATTTTACTAATTGATTTTAACATTGTGCTCTAAGAAAACTTGTTCAATATATAAAAATATATTATTCTAGCATATTTAATTTTATATTTCTTGAAATTTTAAGAGAAAATACTTAATTTTGGATTTTTTGATCAAAAAATCTAAAATTAAATATTTTCTTTTAAATTTTCAAGAAAATAAAATTAAATATGCTAGAATAATATATTTTTATATGCTAAACAAGCAAGTTTTCTTAGAGCACAATGTTAGAATCAATTAGTTTTTTTTTTTTTTTGGCAATCCTGCCTTTATTGTATAAGATGTAAGTAATGAACTACATATAAAAATACTATATACTATCGTATTTTCCACCTTTTTAACAATAATGACTCATCCGGTTACTGAGGTACCTAAATGCGATCTGCCATAGCCTAGATTCGTCTCCTTTTTGGGCACCTTAACTTTCTAAGGTATCTGTCAAAAATTCATCGACTAGCTCTTGCCTGCTAATGTCAAGATTGACCAAAAAAATTGTCTTTTTTCTTAAAGGGCCGGTCTGCAGAAAGCCAAGCCGGCCTTGTGAAGCCAGAAATCCACTTGAACAAAATACTCTTAGCATCATTGAAAATTCTTTGAAATTTTTCTTGCTTCGTTTCTTTTACAGCATCTTCATTCTTTTTTTTTCGTTTTTCTTCTGCCTTTTTCGACTTCTTGTGGCTTTTCCTTCCTCATCTATTCCTTTTTCTTCTTTATTTTTGTTAACTCTTTTCTTTTCATTTCTTTCATCCCACTTAATTCTTCCTACTCAGCAACGGCTTCACATCGTAGTGTCCAAATTTTTTTGTGGAATTTCAAACTCAAAGCTTCAAATGCTTTGTTTTTGAAATATCTTTCCACCATTGATTCTTTCTTGAGGCTTGCGGGAACTAAGCCTTGGATTATTAACTTCCGTTTTCTAATCTTTTCATACTCATCTTCACCAAAAAGGACTTTTTCGACGGCCTTAAAGATTTCTGGAATAACTTCTTTCTTCTTTGTGTCTTTGTTAATAAGTACTTCTTCTTTGACCTCACGTTCTATTTTTCTCCATAGGCCTTGATATATTTCACATTCTGCCAAGTAGTCTTGTGTTTCTGATTCCCTAAAACACGCTATGCACTAATTGATTTCGTACACTCCCGGATATCTTTTATGTAGTAAAGCCAATACCGGCAGGGCCTTGTCCATCCGTTTAATCCTATTGACCCAGGCCCTACTTTGCTTTATACTCCTACAATTACGGCCCTTCAGCTTATTTAGCTGACCCTATATACTACTCCAGTCAACTTCCTTACTATTTTCCTCCTCTTTTAATATATCTATAATACCCGGCAACCCATTCCATTTTACATCAAAAACCGTATTTGTAACTTCCTCCACAAATTTTCTAATTGGTCTATCTATTATGTATATTTCCCATTTCGGAACTATTCTCATTTCTTTAACCCAACTACTAGTGATCTTAAAGCACCTTTTGCTTTTAAGACCCTTTTTAGCTAACTTGTCTGTATATTCGTTCTCTACAACCCCCGTATGTGCTTTAACCTTAACAATTCTCCAATCTATTTCCTTTTCCTCAAGGCACTTCTGTATCAACCTTAGGACGCTACCGTTGCTTATTTTAACTTCTTCTCTTAAGCTTTTTGGCTTTCGCATTTTCTTAATTAGGCTTATAGCATTTGTGTTATCTGAGAATAATTCCACTTTACTTTTATATGGAACCGCCAAAAGTGCTGTTGCAATCGCACCCATTTCTGCCCTTGTTGTCGAAGGCCAATCCAACAAGGCTCCGTTGAATTGAGGATTGATGAATCCTGATACTTGTTTCGTTTCTTTGGAATATGCTATCTAGCCAATCCCCATACTTTTCTTACAAACCCCTGCTTGAACCTCTTCCTGGGTTAAAGAGCCATCCATATAGATATACTATTCAAAGCACCCTTTCATGCGCTCGTTCAGGGCTTTCAACTCTTTTCGCGTACTTTCTCCATCTATCCACTCATCTATTATTTCCTCTTCCTTACACTTTACCACAATATCATGTACTTCCTGTTCTCTTTCTAAATTGCTACTTGCGTCTTTGTCCTGTCTGTGTACTAAATCAGCACACTTTATTTCGCACAGAACTCTATCTTCTCGCTTTTTGACAAGCCTTCTATTTAACGCACGTTTAGAACTTTTGAAAGCTTTGAATATTGTGCATTTTCCACTTTTTCTCGCTTGATCTTGTGCACAACCTTTGTATTGTTCTATTTCATTCTCATCTGGTTTTATATTTTCTTTTTCCCTCCAATGCTCGATCTGATAGGTTTTCTTTCGTTTTTTGTTAACTCTAACTTTGCCTATCTGTAGAGTTTCTTCATTGTTTTTGAAAACAATTAATTCTGATTTTCGTCCGTCTTCTGCAATCACATTTAGTTCTAGTTTTAGTGCCAACATATTTCTTCCGCTTCGCTTGAACGCTTCTTTTAGCTCTCTTGTTTCTGTACTTGCTAAACAAGCTTCTTCTAATTCCTCTAACCAAATTGGTTTTTTACCCGAACCTTTTTGGTTTCTCAGATTCTTTAAATGCTCTCAAGACAACATATATGTGCTATTTGTATCAAATAGCTGTTCTAATAGAAAGAGCTTTAACGACTTTTCTCTCAAAAAGCTCTTTACGCCTTTTTCACTCAAGACCTCAATTATCTCGGTGCCTTGCTGAGCGATTTTAAGACTTTCCTCCCAGATACTACTACTAAATGTAATGCTGATCTTTTTTGCCTCTTTAATCACCCTGACAGACATGTTGTGGATATCTACTATTTCATTGAGTCTATCACTTTCTAGACTCGTGATCGCACTAATATATTTATTCGAGATCTGTGCTTGTTTTAGTCTTATCCAAGTGGATTGGCCGAGCCTTTTCATATCATTAAGTCTGATTGCAAGATTACTGACGTGATGTGCTAATGTACTCTTCCAGAGTAGTTGAACCCCAGCGATATTTTTATGATTTAGTACACCATATACCGTGTTAGCTACAAGTCCACTTTTTGATTTTATCAATTTTAAAAAGGGTCTATGTAATTGTTCGCAGTTATTCCTACTTAGCATCACTATTTGTACTCTGTACTCTGCTCTCGGGATTAGCACTTAATTGTTTATATATATAAGATGACTAAGCGTCGTTTTCTTCTTCTTCATGCAGTGAGTTAGCGCCCAAACCTCCTGCTCTATGACCTTTTTAACACATTTTAGCGCATGTTTTTCTGAGATCCAAACTCCCAGAAATCTTGCAATCTGATCCTTTCTCTTTGCCATGACTTTATCTTTTCCCTCGCCCATTTCTATTGCAACTGCCTTATCTTTACAATTTAGAACTACCAGCTCGGACTTTTTCCCATTTATTTTAATGTCATTTAACTGATAAAATTTATTTGCAATTGCTAAAATATTCTCCATATCCATTTTAGATTTGGCAATCCATGTGGTATTATCTGCGTATGTCAAAACGGCTTGTCGTAGCTTTTCTTTTCTGCTTTTTCCCATAGTTAAATCAACTGGCCACTCAACCTCAAGAGAATATCCGAATGATTCCTGTTCTTGTATTGTTCTGAGTAGCGGATCGTAGTATATACGCCATACCAAGGGTGAAACCACCTCTCCTTGATCAATTCCGTCTTCTGCAACTATCTCTTTGCTATATCCGAAGGCAGTTACCACTTCAATCCTCCTTTCTTTATATAGGTCAATAAGGAAATCAACAATGTTTTCTGGCAATTTAATTCTCTTTAGCAACAATTCTAACATTTCCAAGCTTACTGAATCAAAAGCTTTTTTAATGTCTTGCATCAATACCCACAGTTCTTTATTTTTTTTCCGAGCGTCTTCTAAGATATTGTTAAGTATTTGTATTGGGATATTCGTACAATTCCCCGGTAAGCCTGCGTAGTTACATCCTTTTAGGATATTTTTCCTTTTGAATATTTGACCTAATCTTTATTTAAGATGTGAACTATCATTTTTTTTAATGTTTCAAGGAGCATTATTGGGCAGATATTAAATAAGTTAAAATTTCAAAATTCACTTTTTGGGATCGGGTACAAAATCCCTTTTTAATTAATGGATAAGTGATTCCTGTAGTCTCTGGAGCTGAGTTGTTCTTTGTTTTCTCTAATACTTCATGCCATTCTTGTTCGCTTACTTCTCCGGCTAAGTCACTGTACCATTCATTATCTATTTCTTGTAGCAGTTTATAAGCCTTGGTCCACCTTTCGTTCATACATCTTGTTTTGACCTTTCTCTTTTTATACTGTTTATGGAAATGATCTGCTGCTTTTTCTTTTATCTCCTCCTTGTCAGTAACCAACTGCTTTTCTTCTCCATTATCTACTATTCTATCTAAGGTAATCCTATTACTATGTCTATCTAAAAGGCTATTTATCATTCTTCTTTGATCTGTTACTAGCATATCACTCTGTTCCTCAATTTTTCGTCTTATTTCCTCTTCTTCTATTCGTTGTTTTTCTGTTGTCCACAAGTTGTACTGTTGTTTCTACTCTTCTTTTACCTTATCTAAGATTTCTCTTGTCCATCTTTGTGGTATCTCGTGTTCTGCTATTACCAAACTTTGAAGAATTTTTCCTATAGGATCACCCTTCACTACCTCTATATTTTTTTCCTATATTGCGTTTGCACTTCCTGCACACTTTGCTGAACAATTTAACCTTATTTCTTAATTGATGATCCGGATAAGATCGGCACTATTTTTATATTAGAATTTGGGGGAAATTACTATATTTTTTACTATATGCTGAAATCTGACGTCAGTCCAATGAAAAGTATTTTTTTATTAAGTTAACAGTTCATGTCAATTAATTGAAAGTTGTAGAGCACAATGAAACGCATCTAATGGTGGTTAGATCATTCAAATCGGCCTAGTGTACGCTGAGATATCGTTAAAAAACGATTGGTCGACTATATAAAATTTTTAGTTTGTTTACATGGAATTTTATATAGTCAGCNATTCTTTTTGATTTTTAATTTTTTTTTTACTTTATTTATTTTTATAATCAGATCTTTTTTTTAATTTATTTTTTTATTTATTTTTTTTTTATTTCTTTGACAGTCTTGTCGGTGCTTAAATACAAATTAAATCAACTAATTAAGCTAATTCTAGTAATTACTACTTTGCAATTGCAAGCCCGGCATCATCCGGCTATCTTAATCTGTACCAGATGTGACTATACATGAGGACAAAAGCATTTTGGGTTCTAAACCTGAAATTAAAATTGAAAGACGAAATTGTTTTTGACCTATTTTACTTGAAAGACGAAATTATTTGATACTTTTTTGAATAGACGAAATTATAAAAAACATATCTATATAAATTTTATTTGCTCTTTCTTATAAAAAATTTTAATTTTCTCTAATGAAGACGAAATAGGCCTTTTTTAAAAATCAATTTCAGTGGCATCACTAGCCGATCTTATCCGGATTAGCAATTAAGGCCTTAATCTCTGTGTTAGAATTGTCTTGCACTATCTCCTTCTTTTTGTGCTTCATAGGAAGATGTTTTCTTGCAGAACCAATAATACAGTCTTTAATAACTTTCCACTTTTTATTCAAAATTTCAAGGTCTGTTTCCTTTTTTTTTGTGAATACTTTTGGCAGCATCTTTCCATTGTGCACCTAAGGCCTTTTCTAAATGCTGAATGTATGCTGTCCAATGATCTTCATCTACTTCCTTTATATCTACCATCAGTCTTGCGAAGTTAAAGTTAGATTTTTTAGAGCACTTAATTTTACTAAACCTATATCTGTTGTTATATTTGCCGTTACAATAACATGATCACTTGCTGTAGTTGTTGACATATCTATATGTTGTACTTTCAAAATATTCCTCTTTAATTCTTTGGAAACCCATATGTAGTCGATACGTGACTCCGTTTGACTATTACTCCATGTGTGCTCGTATTTGTTTGGATTTATCCAACTATATGCGTCTATGAATCCACTGTTTTCTAGTTCTCGGAAGGTATCTTCTGTCGTTTTATTTCTTTTGCTCTCTCTACCTCTACGAATTGCCTCTTTCTGTCTTTCATAATTAAAATCCCAGGTTAAAATAAATCTTCTTTCTTTCTTCCTTTTTTCCTCGATCTTGTTCTTCAGAGGATTTTTAATTTTAGCTCTGATTTCGTCGTCTTTAGGGGGAGCGTATACTATAATGATGCTGAAATCTATTTTTTTAAACATTAAAACTAGTTCTATACCATAAGCACCCCATTTGTTTACTTGGGCCACGTGTTTTGCCCACTTATTCTTAATTAAGATACCAATACCGAAACCTTTCTTTTTCTCTTCTCTTGCTTCAGTCCAAAAACCTATTATGTCCTTTTCCTGATTTAGCAACCATATACCTTCATTATCTGCTACATTAGTTTAGCAAATTCCTACAATGTCCAGTTTATCTTCTTCCATTAAGTCTACCAGTGCCTCAAGTTTACTTTTGTTACTTCTAATCCCATTGATATTATGAAAACCAAACCTAAGTACGCTCAAATCTTTTTTAATGTTTTTACCATTATGAACACTGAGAGACTCCTTTAAGTTAGAACTGGCCTCCTTTTTCTTTTATCTAATATCTATTTGTAAACCTGTCAAGGAGTCTTCTTGTTGAGAAGCCAGTTCTTTTTCATACATTTCAACTGGTGCGCCAATTAGGAGCGATAGGAGACCAACCATTTGAGTATTGGATACTTCTTAATGATATAAACTATAAACCCCTTTATATCTTTGAGGACCAATTTCATGATCATTTCAATTATATCTTCTAGCTCTTGGTCGCTTTCTACGGCCTTTTGTTTTTCTTTCTTGTTTTGAGCTGGTGCCAAGACTTTTGGTTTAATCACCTCGTTAGCAACTTCTTTATTTTTAGCTCTTTGGGTTAATCTTTCATGCTCTCTATAGTTTGCCATTCTGTGACCTATTTGCTCTTGACTTTTAGAGATCTCTATCTTTGTGTTTGAATCCCACTAGAGTGCCTTGTTGTAGTAATAGATATTTTGTCAAGTCGCTTTCTCTTTATCTTCGTTTGTTTCAAACTCAACAACTGCTTGGCTTCTAGGATTTCCATTTCTGTTATGGAAAATGTGTACTGTCTTTGCCCCAATCCTTCTTAGTTGTCTTAGTAAAAGCACTTCTTTTGTATTCATTGGTAGGTTGTTAAGCCTTGCGTGGAATGTTCTTCTCAGATCGAGCTGCTCTTTATCACTTTTGCCTATTGTGATTCTCACTAGATTTCCATCCTTTAACGGCAAAACCCAAATGTTTTCAATCTCTGTTTCAATTGACTTGAAGGAATCTTTTTCTTTCCAATACAGCTCCGCTCTTGTTTTTCTGTTCTTGCTGTATAAAATGAAAATTTCATCTGGGACCTTTATTCTTCGTCTAATTAACGCAATTATTTCTTTTTCGAAATATAGTACGGTAAATCCCATATTGTACATCATTGTTCTCCTATCTGTTGTTTTAATTCTTCTTTAGAACATTCTTCATCACCTTTCCCTGGTACAGAATTTTGATTCATATATTCTGTTTCTTTTTCTTTTTCTTTTCCAGTTTGGCTTCCTAGTATATCGCCTTTGGGCGTGATATCTACCCTGCTGTTATCATTTTTCTCAACTGCTCTGTTTGCTAAACGTTTAGTTAAATTCTTATCACCTTCAAGTATCTTCTCCTTTTCAGAGGGCTCTATCCTATTTTCCTCGAGATGCGCTTCTATTACATTAAAGATTTGTTGTTTGATTTCATTATTGCCATAGTCAATTTCACTAGTCTCTGTAATTGCAAATACTATTTTTTGACACAGTTTTTCAATTTCAACATCTTTAATGTATTTTGGTACCAGGTCCTTCTCCTTAAGCTTTCCCACTCTATTTACTGCTTGTTTATATTGTATCCAGTTATATGTTTCAATTGCAGTACGAATTACATACACTGTTTCTGGTTTCTCTATACCCAAGAATTCTGCAATTTCAATATCTCTCTTGAGCACCCTGTGATGCTGTTCGTTTAATATCGACATAATTTTTTGATCTTGATGGCAGAATAGCCGATTAAATTCTTTGATGCATTCCATGATGATCTATATATTTTCCTACTATAGGTCATGTGTTAAAGTTTTTTGGAGTCTGTTATTCCTACTTATTGTTGTATTGTGTTACCATCTATTGTTGAGGCTTAGTCGTAGCTATTTTCGTTTACTTGAACTAATACTTTCTTTTGTTTATGTTGCAACGCGTGTTTGTTTTGTTGTTTACCTATTTTGATCAGTTACGTGTTTGTTTTGTTATACATTTACTGATCTGCGATACAGGGTTTTTACTAGTTCCCACTTTTTCCAAAAAATTTTTCCGAAAAAGTTGTTTTTCCAAAGTTGTGCTAGTCCAAAGTGGTTTTTTGCGCTGTTGTTTTAGAGTAACTAGTTCCTGCTGCTTAAAGCTATTTTTGTTATATTTAGTTTCCTATTTTCTGTGTTGTTTTTAGTGTTTTTGTCGATTTTGTTTCTGCTAAAATTTTGGTCACAGGGATTAGCAGAGAGAGTTGTTCGTATGAATGTTAGAATCAATTAGTAAAATTTTGAGAATCATAAAATTTTATATGATTTTATTAATAATAATACTAAAAATTCTATGATTCTCAAAATTTTACTAATTGATTCTAACATTGTGCTTTAATAAAACTTGTTTAGCAAGGACCCCCAAAATATATATTGATAGATTAGATTAATTATAAAATTACCAAACATAGAAAAATCTGCAAAAAACCCCAAAAATAAGCAAACTAATACTTGACCTATCTATGTATATTTTAGGGTCCTGTTCAGCACATAAAAATATATTATTCTGGTATATTTAATTTTAATTTTGAATTTTTGATCAAAAAATCTAAAATTAAGCATCTTTTCTTAAATTTTCAAGAAATATAAAATTAAATATGCCAGAATAATATATTTTTATATGTTAAACAAGTTTTTTTAAAGCACAATATTAGAATCAATTAGTAAAATTTTGAGAATTATAATATTTTATATAATTTTATTAATAAAAATACAAAAAAATTACTCGTACTACAAGCCTAACTGTTACAGTGATATTTGGGCCTTGCCCACCTCACACAACATAAACTCTAACTATATTAAGGAAAAGGAATTACTCCGCAGCCTTCGCAATACCAACTTCTTTCAAAAACCTGTTGCCGACTATGTCGGCAACAACACCACTACATGAACCTGTCAACAACGACACAAGAGAAAACCGGATACCAATAGAAACCGATATAGAAGACGACCAATACTCCAACGAACAACCTAACAAAAAAAATTGTAACCGTCATACCACCCACTCGATAGAAACTTCCAATAACCTATACGCG
>QKWP01001596.1:0-72636 GCA_003550325.1 Gigaspora rosea
CCCTTTCCCCCCACATCATATATGAAGTATATATATAGTATATTATACCCAGCTACCCTCCTCCCCCCTAAAAATATTACATAATATCTGTCAGCGCCCTAATGTCCGGAGCTAATATTTTAAATTAATATTATTAAATAAATATATATAATTTATATATATAATATAAAATATCAGAAATTATAATTTAAAATAAAAAATATATTTTTTATTTAACCTGCTAACTTTATAAAACCTATGAATATTTGTTTAATATAAACTTTACTCTAAAACTTACTTCTAACCTTAACTTAACCTCTAACCCTAAATAATGCACTTCAAAAAATTTTATTTTTTTAAAATTTTTATATAATTTTATTTTAACTGGATTTTATTATATTCTGCCACATAAAATAATTATATAACTATTAAAATTTAAATATGTAAGTGTTTATCTTTTTTTTATATGGACCTCAATGACCAATCATATTTGACAATTAGCAGACAAACAGACGGACATGATTAGCACTTTGTAGCTTTGAGCTCTAGTCTATGCACTAGACTAGAAAAACAGGAACTGTTAATACCTAGAGCTAAATTTTTAAATTAACATTATTAAATAAATATAAAATAGTTTCAAAACTTATTAAAATTTTAATACTTAAGTATTTATCTTTTTTCATACAACCAATCATATAGCAAACAAACAAACAAACATGATTAGCTTTGAGTTCTAGTATCAAACTATTTACGAGTATGCACCAAATCATGTAATTTTGCACATACCAAATATCATGTAAGGGAGCTTTCAGAAATTACATAATATTTTGTTACTACTAAATTTCAAAATTTTACCCTACCTACTACATCTAATACTCTATTAACCAATTAAATTTTATATTTTTAAAATTTATTTATATGTTTCAATTTATAAATTGATAATAACTATTGCTCTACTGGACCAATTTAGATAATTTAACAACCAAAATGTTTGTCTCACTGAGATGATTCTAACAAGCCCAAAATTGTTAAAATCTAATCATAGAATCCCAAGATAATTCAACTTTTGTATAATTTTAATAGTAATTTTTAGAATCACTAAGTAAATTTATTTAATATTAATTAGTAATTCGTGAGAGATGGAAAGAGTTACAATAGTAATACTATATATAAATGAAGGGATATTAAACATAATAAAAAACAATTAATACCTGTAATCTGGAGCCGGAATTGAAATTTCTTAATTTCTGTCAAGTCAACATCTTTTTATTTCTTACAAAACTTGTAGAGGTGAGTTTTCTCTTTCTAATGGTAGCAAAATCATTAAAATTGGCCTGATAGTTCATAAGATATTCTTATTTTTGTCTTTGTGGTTATATGAAATTTCTTTGCAGATTTGCGAAGAAAATTTCATATAACCACAAAGACAAAAATAAGAATATCTCATGAACCATCAGGCCAATTTTGATGATTTTACTATCATTAGAAAGAGAAAAATCGCCTCTACAAGTTTGCTTAAAAATACAAAAGATGTTAACTTAACAGAAATTGAGGATTTCAATTCTGGCTCCAGATTATGGGTATTAATTGTTTTTACTATTAAATTGCCCCATTTTTATATATAGAAATTCTTTCCATTTCTCATGAATCACGAATTAAATAACTTTTGATCTACTAGCCCATTTTGGATGATTTAACTACCAAAATGTTTATCTCAGTGAGACGATTCTAATAAGCCCAAAATTGCTAAATACTAATCACAGAATTCCAAGATCAATAAAAATTTTATTGTTTGTTTAACAATAAACCTTTATTAATCTTAGAATTCTGTAATTAGAATTTAGCAAATTGGACTTGTTAGAATTGTCTTACTGAAATGAACATTTTGGTAATTAAATAATCCAAAATGGGTTAGTGGATCAAAAGTTATTTAATATTAAAGAAATTTACTTAGTAATTCTAAAAAATCACTATTAAAATTATACAAAAGTTGAACAATCTTGGAACCCTGTGATTAGATTTTAACAATTTTGGGCTTATTAGAATTATTTCAGTAAGACAAACATTTTGGTAGTTAAATAATCTAAATTGGTTTGGTAAAACAATAGGTATTAATAATTTTATAATTTTATTCTTTTGGCTAGAATTATAAAAATTTGGCCAGAATTATAATTATAACCTGATATTTCTAGAACCCCATCTACCCATCAAAAAATTATATAATTTCTAGAAGCCCCCTAAGGGCGCTAACATTTATTAGGTAATATACTGGTAATATTTTAGAGGATGGGGGGTCAAGAAAAATCTTACCTTAATTAAATTTGATTGGCCAAAATTCTATTTATAGATCTTACCTGGGGGTGGGGGTAAGCCCCTATAGTAAATGGATATTAGGTAATAAATGTCAGCGCAGGACCCCAAAGAACTCTGACACAACTCAGATCTGAGTTTGTATAATTTTAGCAGTATTTTAGCTAAATAAATGTATAAAATAGAGCAAAATTTGAAAATTTACTATATAAAAATACAACGTTTAATGAATTTCTATACAAAATTTCCTTTTTTAGAATCATATAAGTTGTATCAGAGTTCTTCGGGTCCTGTCAGCGCCCTAACTATTGACGTACATATCGACTAATTTGTGAACTTGTTGATACCTCTTGATCTACTGGTCCGTTTTGGATGATTTAACTACCAAAATGTCAGTCTCAATAAGACGATTCTAATGAGCCCAAAATCGCTAAAATCCAATCACAGAATCCCAAGAACGTTCAAGATTTGTGCAATTTTAATAGTGTTTTTTAGAATTAGGTGGTGACATATATTACGTAATATAATTTTACTATACCCCCTACCCCCTCCCCCCTACATAAGAGAAATTTGATTGGCTATTATGAACTTCTATATATAATGTAAGATTTCAGAGACCCCCCCCTAAAATATTATATAATATCTGTCATCACCCTTACTATGTAAACACATTTAATGTCAAATAACTTCTGATCTATAAATCCATTTTGGATGATTTAACTGCCAAAATGATTATCTCTATGAGATGATTCTAACAAGCTCAAAATTATTAAAATCTAATCACAGAATCCTGAGATCGTTAAGGATCTATACTATATAGACAATCAACTGAGAAATGGGTTGTATATATGACAACTCATTTCTCAGTTGATTGTCTACATAGTACAGATCCTTAACGATCTCAGAATGCTGTGATCAGATTTTAATGATTTTGAGCTTGTTAGAATTGTCTCATAGAGACGATCATTTGGCGGTTAAATCATCCAAACGGATTAATAGATCAGAAGTTATTCGACATTAAATATGTTTATATAGTAATTCTAAAAAACACTATTAAAATTGCACAAATCTTGAACATTCTTGGGATTCTGTGATTGGATTTTAGCGATTTTGGGCTCATTAGAATCGTCTCATTGAGACTGACATTTGGGTAGTTAAATCATCCAAAACAGACCAGTAGATCAAGAGATATCAGCAAGTTTACAAATTAGCCGATATGATATAAGTTGAATTTTTTTAATATTTAACAAAATTTCTTTACAACTATTTAATATAATTTGTTAATTTTTTTTAAATCAACTCTTGGAATTAGTAAATTAAATTAAAAAAAGCTTTATCAAATTCTATTAAGTAGTTGATGAGAATTTTTGTTCAAAGTTATTACATATCTGAAAAAATCATTGTAACAAAAATTTTTTAAAAAAAATAAAACTTTTTTGATAATTATTTAATAGTATTTAATGAAAATTTTTTTAAATTAATTCTATAAAATAGTATAATTTATTTAAAAAATTTTTTATTGAGTTCTATTGAATAGTTGTCAAAAAAATTTTATTTAAAGTTTAAGAAAATTTCTATTACAACTATTTTATAGTAGATGGTAAAAAATTTTTTAAACTTTGACCGAAAATTTTTTACAACAACTTAATCTATTTTATAAAATTAAGTTAAAAAATTTTCATTGTATTCTATAAAACAGTTGTCAAAAAAATTTCAGTTAAAGTTTAGAAAATTTCTGCTATGATATAGCTATTAGAATCAGAAAATTTTTCCAAACTTTAAATGAAATTTTCATACTAACTATTTAACAAAATTCAATGAAAACTTTTTTAAATAAATTCTACTAATTTATAAAATTGATTTTAAAAAAATTCTATTGAATTTATTTAGATAGTTATCAAGAAAATTTGCAAAAATTAAGAAAAATTCAATTTAGATAGTTAACATAATTAAGAGTCACATGATATCTGGTACATGCAAAATCACATGATCTGGTACGGTATGTGTCTGTAGACAGTCCACTTAGAAACACGGAAAAATTTGGATCCAAATTTACATATATAAATCCAAATATTCTGGTATTTCCCATGTAAATCCAATTTATGAGCATTTTCTACGTAAATCCAAATTATATAATTTTGAGCCAATAAAATTAGCTATAAATCTAATAAAATTGTGATTAAAGTACTATATTGGTATTGAGGTTCTTCACAAGAACACTATTGAATACAAAGTTCGATCTGAAGAAAACATTAAAGAGATTGGATCTAAGAAAAAAAGATATTAAGGAGGTTGAATTTAAAGAGAAAAAACATTAAAAAGGTCTTTTGTATGTGTATATTTTTTGTCTTTTTTGTACAAAATATTATAATTTATTAAAGTTTGTACTAATTCTGTAGAAGAAAAAACAATAACAACAGCTCTTTATAAGAACATTAACTTTTGAATTTTGTATTTAATAAATTGGCTCTGAGGAAAAAAGACATTAGCAAAAACTCAAATTGGCTTTGAAGATGGAAAATATTAGCAATAGTATTTTGCACTAGTAGTTATTAGTATCAATTCTTTATAATTATAGGACGAGCAAAAGTTGTTTTACCTTATTTATGAGTACAAGAATTTCTAGAGGATCTTTTTGTTGATATCAATAAGCTTTATTGCTAATTTTGTAATATTAGTATTGGTTGGAAAAACAAATCTACTATTACTATGCATTAGTAATGCCACTGAAATTGGTTTTTGAAAAAGGCCTATTCATCTTCATTAGAGAAAATTAAAATTTTTTATAAGGAAGAGCAAATAAAATTTATATAGATATGTTCCTTATAATTTCATCTATTCAAAAAAAGTATCAAATAATTTTGTCTTTCAAGTAAAATAGGTCAAAAACAATTTCATCTTTAAATTTTAATTTCGGGTTTTAGAACCTGAAATGCTTTTGTCCTCATGTAACTATGCATATAAATTCAAAGCTTACTAGGATTCCTGTCGCTCTTATATTATTGCTAATCATAATGATCATTAACAATCTTTTCACACTTTATTGGTAGTCACTAATGAAAAAAAGCAAATAATTAATAATTTAGTGAAAGTTTGGATTAAAGCAGACATTCCACTTGAAAAGATAGATAAAGTGTGAGACTTTTTTAAAAAATATTGTAAAGAAGGGGTCTATTTCTATTGCAGATAGCTTTTAAAAATATTATTCAGATAATGTATTTGAGCAATATTATGAACAGCTTTGAAAAATATTTTGAAACAAACCAATTTCAGTAATAATCGATGAAACTAGTTGACATAAAAGCCTGTAGTATAGTTAATATACTTTTTAGCTATTGGGATTAAGAGGAGTGCTATTTATCATCTGATTTTTAGGATGGGGGGAGGGTCAGAAAATTATCAGGTCCTAATAGCAGATAACTTTTGATTGGCTAAAATTATTAAAATTTTTAAAAATTTTAAAATTTAACATTAAATAACTTTTGAACCAGTGATCCGTTTTGGATGATTTTACTACCAAAATGTTTGTCTCAATGAGACGATTCAAATGAGCCTAAAATCATCAAAATGCAATTACAGGATCCCAAGATCGTTATAGATTTGTCTGCTTTAATTATATTATTTTCGTATATATTAAAAATTATTATTAAAGATCTTATAAACTTTAATATTAAATAACTCTTGGACCAGTAATCTGTTTTGGATGATTTTACTACCAAAATGCTCGTCTCAATGAGACGATTCTAATGAACCTAAGATTGTTAAATTCTGATTACGGGATCCAGAGATCGTTATATATTTGTGTTATTTTAATATAATCTATTAAAAATAATACAAATCTATAACGATCTCTGGATCCCATAATTAGAATTTAACAATTTTAGATTTATTAGAATTGTCTCATTGAGATGAGCATTTTGGTAGTAAAATCATCCAAAACGGATCACTGATTCAAGAGTTATTTAATATTAAAGTTTATAATATCTTTAATAATAATTTTTAATATATACGAAAATAATATAATTAAAGCAAACAAATCTATAACGATCTTGGGATCCTGTGATTGGATTTTGATGATTTCAGTTAACTTTTTATCTCAAGTTAATAATGCTATAGTGGGTCAATTGGTTTTTTAGATTTTAGTCGAGTAGGAGATACCTTTTGATCATCCGNAATATATACGAAAATAATATAATTAAAGCAAACAAATCTATAACGATCTTGGGATCCTGTGATTGGATTTTGATGATTTTAGACTCGTTGGAATCATCTCATTGAGACAAACATTTTGGTAGTAAAAAACGGGTTACTGGTTCAAAAGTTATTTAATGTTAAATTTTAAAAATTTTTAAAAATTTTAATAATTTTAGCCAATCAAATCACGTTATTTGATGATCAGGTGGGGGGAGGGGGGTAGCCTCTTAGTAGCAAAAAATCAGATGATAAATGGCGCTCTCCTAAACAAAATTATTTCAGTTAACTTTTTATCTCAAGTTAATAATGCTATAGTGGGTCAATTGGTTTTTTAGATTTTAGTCGAGTAGGAGATACCTTTTGATCATCCGTACCTTATTGTATTAAACTCAGCTTCTTATTTAAAAAAGTCTGTTCAAGTGGTTTTGTAGCAATGCCACAAGGTTAACACAATACATGCTGCACACATATTATTTATTAATAAGGTTGGTATTTTATAAATTTATTTACATTTAGCATTTGTTATAGATTTATAATATTAATTTTAATTTATTAGTGAAGCTTGAACAAATATCTATCATTTTGATAGTATAACAAGTTAATTAATAATATTAAAAAGTCTATAATTTATATTAAAAGAAAATGGTCTAGATGCATGGGATTAAGGACAATTCAGATAATAATTTAAACTTCCAAAGTTCTTCGCAATTAACTTTACGTTTTATGCCTTTATCTAATATAGCACAATGAAATTTGTAGTTTAAAATGGTGATATATATTTATGATTATTTGGACTATATTCGGGGTTTCTATTGTGAAAAAAAGAAGCTAAATTCAAATGAAACAATTGAAAATATTGTTTCAGTTTTTAATAATAATAATGAAAATGGTTTAATGGAAATATATTTAGCTTTTATTTCACATCAGTTTATATTGGAAATAGGGTTTTTTTCAAAAAGAAAAAAACTCTATTTTTCTTTAATCAAAGCACAAATTGAGCAACTTGAAGCTTTTCTTACCAAAGAAATGACTACAACAAATTTTGGTAATGAAATTAATAATCTTCTTTCAAAATACAGTATAATACCAAATTATTTACTTTAACACTAGTTTTTCAAGCTGCATATAATTCTGCATTTTAAAAATTTTCAGCACATTTTTCTAATCATCCTTTTTGTTCACTTTTTAAGGCAGTTCGTATTTTTGATCTGTGTTATTTGAAAATATCTTTAGCAAACCATAATATTCAAAAATAAAGTTTAATATTCCACAGTTATTAAATCTATCTATCTTCTCGAAGAAAACCAACTGGATCTCTTCAATCGGTATATACACTGAACTTTCTACGCGTGCTCTATTATGGCCGTAGTTTTAAAAGCTATTCTAGCACGTTGCGACAAGCAAGAAGAATAAAAGTTTATTGTTGTTAGTGCGCTAAAAATATATATATATATATATATATCGCGTTGGGATAATTTCGCGTTAGTTCGACAGAATTGGTTCCCACAATCACGACCCCGATTCGGGTAATTAATTAATCGGGTCGATCGAAGGGAATCAATGAAAGTATATCATAGTTAATAATAGTTTATTATCGTATGAATAGTTAAAGTTAATTAATGATGATGTAATGATGTAATGGATTGTTGTCAAATAGAGAGTATATAAAGAATGAGAAAATAAAGAAAATTATTGCCTTTTTGCTTAAAATTGCTTTAGCTATATAATAGAATTAAGCTATTTAGCCTGAACTATAGCTCAAGCTAGAGAATAGTTTTCAAAAGCTAAACTAAGCTATATAATCTATTAATATCTCTAGAAAGAATATAGAAATGATTAACTAGTTTTTTAAGTTATTATCATTGCAATCGACGATGATATTATCAAATTTTGGAAAGAACTTCCAAATGCCAAAATATTAATACTTAATCCTAACCAAGATCGCTGCCAATAAAGCAAAGCGAAATCGATTCGTATTTGAGTTCAAAAACAAAGGCATAAACTTTTTGGACATACAAGTTAACGGTATGTTTCTATTTTCTTTTGATTTGTGGTTAGTAAGGGCCGTGACAATTTCTTATTCTTATTCGATTTTGCTCTCTACAGACTAGTACTTACAGTATTAAGGGTGTCCAAAGTTTATGGGATAAAAACGCATCAAGGTAATAGAACATCGTCATCACCGTCACCATCATCATTTACGATAGGAAAACGAAAGCTTATTGATACAATAACAAAAATCAATGTATAGTTCCACAATTAAATTGAACTTTTTTCTTTTAAGGCTAAATCCTTTAATTGTTGATAAAGTTCTTCACTTACCTTAAAGTTTAAGGGCTTGGTACGAATATTTATCTTATAAGTTAAATGAGAAGGTGCAATTTCCGGAGCCTGTTGCTTTTGCCTCGACGTATACGTACCTCTTCGAGCTAATGGATCATGACGTCTGCAGTCTGTACATTTGACCAGAAAATCAACATAAAGAATCAACATGAAGAATCAAAATCGCCTAAATTAGATTCTGAGCAAAATGTGAATGTTCCTAAGGAAAGTACATACGACGCAGAAATGTATCGAATCTTAATTAATTGGATTACGAAAGTACATACATGGCTTTGAAATAATTGGCCTATGGCGTCTGGATGTGAATGATGATTACCGTCAATTAATAAACCTGGTAATTCCGAATCTACAAATGTTTTAACATATCAATCTTGTGATATAATGTGTAACTTTTACTCATGTAAAAAATTATGCTAAACTAATGAATAGAGATTGGAAATTGACGATAAATGTAGCGCGCATTTATCCATTATTAAAATCCGTTTAAATAGAAAAAATGCAGTGACGTTTCAAGATCCAAAAAATTTCAATCATCATGAAAATCGAATGAATTTAAATTTAATCATAAGTTCAATGGCACACGAAAGTATCTCGTCGATGTTGTCAAACTCAGTTTGTTTCATACTTCTAACGTTTTCGAGCTTTTGGCTACATCATCGATACCGAAATTAAAGACCATTTTAATAAGGTATTTAAGTACGCTGAACAGCTTTGTCCCTTGAGAGAAAGAAAAGAAGAACTTGGAATGTTGTAACAGAAAGAAGACAAAGTGTTTTATTTTTTATTACAATGTCAACATTATATATAGGAGATGAACTCACCAAAGAAGGCATTAAGAACAGCTTGAAGATTGAATGTATTATTTATTTATTTAATTATGTTAGAAATCATTTATCAAATACATTTAAATACACGTTCGAACCGCAGCTTTTTTTATAGAAAATAATGAACATCAAGAGAAAAAAAAACATTTTATAATTTCGAAGCTTCAGCGTACATATTACCAGTTCATTTAATTTAAGTGTATTGGTGAATCATATCCACTGTAAAACATAATTTTATTACCGGTACTATTGGATTTAAATTTGAATATATAATTTTATCACAACAGTAATTGACAATATTTCTTAGCTTTAATAAACAGAGCGTTTAGGAATGTATAATTAAAAATATATAGTCTCTTTTATAAATTCTTTGAAATCTTTTGATTGTGATATATTTTATGGTTTCTATTCGATCAACCAGTATAAGATACTGTGGCGAATCCACTTTTCCCTATTTTAATTTTCAAATCTATTGTGAAGAATCCATAAAATTCATAATAAGGAGCACATTTTCAACTAATATTTCTCTAAATCATTATCAGTATCAAGATTTTTTGCATCAATTCGTTTATCTAAAAAAGAGTAAACATTAAAATTTAGATAAAAAAACATTTAAACTACTTAATTTCCGTTCTATAGTTGAAAGAATTACAAAAAAAGAAAAAAATTATTTAAACTTTACTGTATATCACTGACAAACTTTTTGCAAATCTTTATTTCAACTCCATTTCGATAACAATAAACAACTTAAACAACTTGAAACATTCTACAAGTATCTCCATTTTTTCAATTTTGATTACTTCATGTTCATCCTTTTTTAATTTTAATTCAATCTTGATAAAGATTTCCAATACCGTAATTTTCAGTAGAATTCCCATAGCAATGGCTTTTTGATTAATGCTCATTTTCTAATCCGATTCCATCTTAATGGCAATTTCCAAGACGAAGGTTTCCCAATCAGCCGATTTTTGATGCCTTGTTCAATAGCATCGACCATATTAACAGATTCTTGATAATAAAGGAATACCTCATGCTCACTCATTCAACTCCAATTCTATTCTTACAATAATGTTCACGATTTTGTCTTTTCAATATAAGCATTATGTTCATCCTTTTTCACTTCGATTTTCTTCCGATAACTATATCCATGATTGTTAATTCCAGTAGGATTTCCATATTTGATAATAAAAGGATGCTTTATAACCGTTCTCTTAAATTTTGATAATAAAATCCCAATTTCATTCATATCATAATGTTCTTCATATTGCATAGTTTTTGAAATGGTCCTTTTTCTTCTTTTCAAATTCAACTCCATTTAAATAGAAATATTCTATTCCCAATTCATCACGAAATTTTCAATCCCAAGATATTACAGATTCTAACTTCTAATTCATCGTATAAAATGTTATAATAAATCCATTGGCATCAACATATATGAGTGTGCAAAAACATATATGCTCCGTGTCCATATTTTTTGGCATTGAATGCTTCTGGAGCAATACAATGTATAAAAAACGTGATATGAATAAATACAATAATTCTTGGCTGAAGAGCGATATATAACAATACCTCGATTTTTAATTTGAATCAATCACCTTTATTCTAAATTAACTATCAGAAAATGAGATCCCACCATTTCGAAAGGGTTATTTCATAAGATATGAATTTGTAAATCAATTGCCTGGAATTTATTTATATAAGTTAATGAATTTTTGAGGTTCTCGCTTCGTTAGAGTGTTAGTTTAGTAACTATCTTTTATGAATGAGCAGAGAAAAGAAAATTAACGGACCAAATGCCATAGAAAGTTGCAAAAATAGCTGATACTGATCTGGCTTTTCCTAAGGAAATGAATAGTAAACCATTTTCTGTTTATATTAAGGAAAATGTTTCAATATATTTAGATTGTTATAACTCAATGCGCGCCGAATTAACATTATTATTACAAACCGGAATATAAAATTATTACCGGAATACCAAATCGAGTTGCCTAAATAATTCAGTTGACCCGGTTAATCCGGTTAAAATTATATAAGCATGTGAAAGATGCACGATGCTCCAAATCAATTCTAACAATCCGATTTACAATTAGGAATTAAAAAATTTATGGGTCAACCGAGTAAGCATAATTATTCAGGATAACCACAGTAAATGGTTTCCGGGTTGGCAGGTGAGTGGGCTTAAGCTCTAATTAATGCTACTTTGTTTTTTTTTTTTTTACAAGCAATAAATATTCTTATCCTTATAAGAAAATAAGAGTTGCTATCAATTAGAGCATTCAATGAATTTCGTCTAATTTGTCATTACCCAAGTTTGGTTTTTTGATAAAGATTTTCTAGTAGTCTTTCCAACTAGCGCTCTGTATATTATTACATTTATATTTTTATTGGATACGTATTATACAGATTATAGCAATTATACAAAATAATACTTTATAATTAATATATTATTAAAGATATGTAAATTTTAGTTTTTGATATCTGTTATCTAGTAAAAATCAAACCCTAGCTAGATTTTGCCAACTATTCGGTCGGTTACGGTCGGCTACGGTCAGTTATTGGCTATTAGCCAGTTTAATCGCGATCGGTTATCCATAATACTGTAATAATAAGCTACCTTTGCTTGGGCAAAAAGTTACACAAAAAACGTTGGGTAGCTTATTTTTAAAACGTTAAATTTTTTAAAAATTGACAAATTACTAATAAAAAAGTTGTCTAAGTAATATCAAATCATTATTATATGTGTATTTTGATGTTTTACTTAATCTCCCATTGGCGATTTACTTAGTAAAATTTAGACTTTTATATATGGAGTGTCTTCAATTAAAAGGGCCCATTTTTACATATATTTTATTTTGAGATATTTGAGTTTAATTATTTGTTTTGATTTTCGGACTGATCCGGGATCAATCAAATTTCACGATATTGATTGGTTAAAGACGGCAGGTGACTATCGGGTAAACTCGTGACGTGTTGGCTCTACGCAGCCTCATGTAATTTTTCTTTTTACATTATCTTGATTTTTTATTATGTAATTCAACTTTCATTTATAATTAAAAAAAGTCAATCATGTCAAAATTTATATGAATTTAACGAAAACTCATTTTTCAAAAAAATGTAAAAATGGGCCCTTTTAATTGAAGACACCCCATATATAGCAACTGCTGGCGATTTTTTTTTTTTAAGATTTTTCTAAAAAATCAAGGGGTAGTTTATTTTCGGGGGATAGCTGATTATGGAAAATACATCATTTTGCAAATTATACATTTATGATTTTTTTTACAGAATACAGACCGTACCCATCCTTAACCGGATATGATAACTTTCCAAATAAAGGCGCATAATGTTGGATAACGATAATTATCAGAGTATAAAGTGCGTCATTTACTCTTTATTTACAATAATACCATTATAGATAGCAAATAATAATTTAATTTTTTCTAAATGATTATAAACTTCCCGTGCTAACTTTTTTTAGTAATGGCTTCAAATTTTTATATTTGTTTGATTTTTACATACCGGAAATTCTCTATCATCGAGTACGCCCATGGGCGTTATTTGAATATAGGTTAATTTTTTGAACAGCGTATTATAAGGTCAATTGTAGAGATTATACACGTTGGTAACACCTCTAACCGGATATTATTAAATTATGTCACATAATAGAAATTTCTACCTAGGTACAAATCTCTAGTCAATTTGCTTTAGGGGCGCACATTGTTTCAGGGCACACATGACTTTGTTTGAAGCTGGTGCGCGATTCTCAAAATAACGGTAGTACAACTGTACGCCCGTACGTACGTACTTGAGGACAACGATAGGTGGTGCGAATTAGCGTCATGAGAGTCATGAGACACCAAACAAAATATTTATTATATAGCGGTTATTAATTTCTGTTTAAAGCTATATAATTGGAAAAGCTTTTTTATTAATTTCTATTTAAAGCTAAACAATGAACAAATCTTTCAGAGATAAATACGAGAATTAGCAACTTTTTGAATAACTAAAATGTCATCATCACTTGAAAAACACGATGAAAAAAGTGACCCTTCCATGCAGCCATCAGATGGAAATAGCACTAATTTAACATCTGAAATTGTATCCGACAAGACTATGGAAACTACCCAAGTTGAACATGTGAACATTGATGGTGTAGTTAATCCTAAAATGTTACATGCGCATTTGGCAATGTTATCGAAATTTAACAGCTTAGAACAGCAAGATAATGAAATTGATCAACGATATTTATTACGTTCTGAAAAAAGGTATTTATTGTGGTTAGAATTATTGAATAATAATTCTTTTAAAGATGTTGAAGAGGTGCCCATTCCACCAATCGGTATGTAAAATTTGGTTAGAGTTACCTTATAAATGCGAAAAACATTCGTAGGTGAAATCGAGCCCTTAAAAAATTACGTACGTATGTACTGTACGTGAATTAGCACCCACGGCATATCCGAAATAACGTGCAGGCATTATTATTTCGCGTTTATACAATAATATTCTGCTTTACGTGTAATATTTGTTATATTAAATCTAAGGTCAAAATTTTTTTCTAGATGTATGCCTAATTTGGCACGCACATTTACTTTCGCCATTTCGATATTATGAAGATATGCGACGTTTGCACGATCCATCATCAAAAGAGTATAATTTCCCATTGGCTAAATTAGTCAGTATTCTATAAAAAAAAAAAATTTTTTTTTTCGTCAACACTTAATAAAACTTTGTTGATCTTATAGCATGAAATTTGGAGTCAAAATAACGGAGATCATATCGATGAGCAATCAAAACAATTTTGGGAAGAGAATACTAAACAACCATGGGTTCTTGATTTAAATGATGATTCAAATTTTGAATTAATTTGCCCATGGTGCTCTACAGCATCAGTGATTCCAGCGTAAGTTCATTATACATATTGTATATTTAATTTTAATATTCTTAATCTCAAGTAAATTTTATTTTTTAATATTATAGTAATAATTACACCAAGCTAGTTTGGGAACCAAAGAATTCCGTATCATGTACTAAATGCAATTGTAAATTATCACTTGAAACTCTGAGCGCTAAGAGGTTCTTAAATGACATTGAGAAATATAATGATGGAAAGAAAGTTTATATTGCGTACGTATGTTTTTATTACAATAATTTAAACAAAATTTCCTATATAATAATTTGTATCTAAATATTTACAATTCGTTAAATAGAGGCACGCTAGTTAGTATGATTGACGGTGAATATAGTGAAGAGAAAGCTATTTCTGACTCGGATCATTTGTTCAATTTAAATACATGGAAGAAACTTATAGATAAAGCAAAGACAAGTTCTGAAGATTGTACTTGGGAAAAGATCGCCAAATGTATAAAAGATAGAGTCAAGGAACTAAAGACTCAACTTTTATTTAAAAATGTGCGTAAAGGAGTTATTCGAAATGTTATCAATTCTTATTCAGGCATTATATCACCATTTTCAATAGAACTTGTAAGTGCTGTAATACGTCAACGTGAATTTACTCATAAAATGGTTGATAATTCCTGGGTAAATAATTTAACTGTTCAAGCTCAAGCAACTATTCGATACCATAAATTTTTACTTTTGCAAAAAGATGTTGGTAAACTTTTGGTTCCAACTTTGGATATTGATCTATGTTGGCATACACATATGCTTTATGCAACATTATATCGTAATTTCACAAAGAATCATATGAATAGAATTATGAATCATGATGATACTTTATCAAAATCAATACTTTCTGATGGATTTGCTAAAACTTCTAGTGCTTGGTATAAAAAATTTAAAGAGCCATATACATGTGAGCACCCAAGCAAGTATTGGTTAACAAAAAAGAAGAAGGTCGCAGCAGTACTCTTACCGCCTTATGCTATTTATCTAATGTATAAGATGAATAAATATAAAAAGGGTACGGCTAAACAAGAGAATACGCAAACCGTTTCAAAAGAAGAAAAGTCAGCAAATAAAGAAAAAGGGTAAAAAAATAATCATAAAATGTGGTGAACATACAGTCAATAAGTACTCTAAATGCATTTTAACATGTAAAAATTGCAATTAGAGTATGAATTTAAGCAGAACGAAATATCTGCCTTTAGAGTGATGAAACATAATACCGGCTCTTAGAATTGACTGTATACTTTATATTTTGTCTGATGAAAAATAATAAACTTATTTTTTTATTAAATACTGTACATAGGACGGATAATTATTCAGGCACGTGTGCTATTAGTCCAGGTTTTGGAATGTTTTACGGTATGTATTCTTCAGTAATAAGTAATTTTATTTAGTTATACAAATTACAAGACAAATTTTTTTATTATAAACAGCTAGTACATTGCCCTACACTACATTCTATAGTTGTGGAGGTTTTTGCGGAAATTATTCAGGTGGATGTGGTGGTGGTGGAGGATGCGGTAGTGGCGGATGCGGTAGTGGTGGATGCGGTAGTGGAGGATGCGGCGGTGGAGGATGCGGTGGAGGATGCGGCGGTGGATGTGGAGGAGGATGTGGAGGTTAAAGAAACCTTATTAATTATGGTACAAGAAATTTATTATAAGGAATATGTGCATGTTTCAAAAAAAATTTTAAAGGATAAATTTACAACTGTATTTTATATATATTTATTTTGAAATTTCATTTTTCTATAATTCAGGTTTTACAGTAAATATATTCTAATGAGATATATATAAAGTTATATAATTATTAACATTAAACAGTGTTGCAAGCAATTATATGAGTATGGTTTTATCAAAGAACACACATTTCAATGCAACTAAATAGCTGCAATGACTGAAATAGCTTAACAAACTAAAAAATTTTGCAACCACAATAAGTATATATTTTGCGATTAATAACCTTGACTAAATCTAATAATAATACACATTCGCAAATTGTCTGTCATAACAAGCTTTTCCACGGCAAAGCAAATGAATTTTTTTTAGAGTACTTATTGAAATCCGGATTTACTAATTTCTCCCCCAGTTTCTATTGAACGAATGCAGTTCTCATCTCCCATTGGACGAAATATATAGGATTATTTTTGAACATGAACCAAAATTAATGATAGCATTTAAAGATATAGGGTATAGGGCACGATTACTATATTGCAGCTAAAAAAAAGTTAATTAAATTAAATATCTTGCCCGAAAATAAATATTTCGTTTTTTTTTTCTTAATAAAATCTTCCAGAAGCAGGCGTAGTTAGTTTATGTTTTATGATTTTTACCTTTGCTTATGTTTGCTAGCTTGTTGCGGAAATACAGAGTTATTTAATAAAACAACTGAATGCGTTTAAAATATGTTTATATTTGAGATGCTATGGTTTAAGTAGTCTATACTCAACAATCACCATGATTTGTTTCAATTTTTCAAATCGTTAAAACTCTTTGGCAACATTATACAGTTATAGAACAACATAATTTTTTTAAAAGTATTCTGCATAAAAAGTTATAACGATTTGAAAATAAAAATATTTGTCAAATATAAATTTTAATATCAACCCCTTTCAATTCACCATAGAGTTAAAATTTTAAAAATCTGTCTGATAATTTCATAGAGATTATCATGAACAAAACTATCGGTCAATTTTTTTGATACTTCAAGATGCTTGATTTTGATCACATGATTGCCGAGTATTACAGTAAGAACATCACTCGCAATCATAAAACTCTGGGGTGTCAATTAATCAAAACTATGTCCGATAACTATGTAATCTATCATAATGCAGATTTTTATCAGTAAAATTAAAATAAATGATCGAACGTAATTTTACTTTACTTAATTATAAAGAAAAGCGCAAAATTCTAAAGGTATCACATAAATATTGTACTTATTATCTAATTTTTTTTAATTGAAAACTGTTCGTCAGAACTGTTTCAAAGTAGCTATGGTTGATTTTTCGCTAAAGTTCTAATCAAGTTTCGATTTATATGTTTTAATGTAACTTTTTTCGTCCTAATTAATGAATTTTCAAGTACTCTATAAAGTGAATGTTCAAAATCCACATATTAATAGAAAAAATAAAACCATAGCTTTATTCTTTGACTTTATATAAATAACTGGTGAAAATTTCAAGGCGATTGCACGCCTATATAATAAGTTGATACATTTTAAAATATCTAAAATATCGATTTTCATATGAGTTAATAAAATCCGATAGATTTGCTTTGTGGTAACGTAAAAAATCTGCAATATGATAAATCACATAGTTATCGAACATAGTTTTGATTAATTAGTCCGTGTGACACCCCAATAAAACTCCTAGCGTCACTAATTTAAAAATTTCGCAGTTAAATTAATGTTAGAATTCACTATTAAGTTAGGTAGAAAGAGCTTTATTAATACCAAAATTCTACAAGGAAAACTTTTTGTTAGTGCTATGAACAATTTTTTGGTAGGTTTGATTTTTAAATTAGCAAACCAATTAGATTTGTCGTGTAACTTCAAAACAAGGAAATTCATAATAATTGAGATTTAATCTTTTCAAACTTTTCAAAGACCAAAAAAGCATGCCACGAAAAAACGCGGCCAGAAATAGATTAGATAGAATACTTCGTTCACCAGAATCAACTGCAAACAAAATGAAAGAAGTATTCACGTGGTACATTAATAATACCAAGGATTATTACAAGCGTAGACTCCAACGTGAAGAAATTCTAACAAAAGAATTTCATGATAATATTGAAATCCTCAATACACTGATCCTTAGAATAAAATCAATTTGCTCCCGAATTTCAAAATTAGAAATTGTCAACAACAATAATGAAAATCAAATCGAGATAAATAAATACCGAACAGCTCTTATAAATATTTTCAATGTTTTTGACTATAGTCAAAATTACAATACATATGGTAAATCTAAAATTTCTTTTATTTTTATTTATTTTTTCTAAAATTAATTTCTTTAAAGATTTAAACCGATTAAACGAAATTCTTCAAGAAAATGGAATCAGTGTGATTTCTATTCCAAGTTTCACCGACGTCACAGAAGAGCACTCCGAAATGTTTACAAAGTAATAAATTCTTTTTAATTTTGGCCAAAAATTTTTTTGAAAATTTTATATGAACAATAGACAAACTAAAATCTTACCTACTTATAGACCAGAAGTAATCGAAATAGACTAACGGTAATGGAAATGGGTTTGGTGTGGTGAACATTCATTACATCGTTCCTTTTCATTTTGCACCAAAAACATAAAACTTCGATGATTAAAATCATGTATAAAGATCTGAAAAAATTTTCATAAATCAAAGATTATAAAGAATATACACTACAAGTTATAAATATACGAAGGATATGATTTCGAAATATATGTTTTTGAAAATGAATAAATATTTTTCATTGTAATAAATATTAGTTTGGATATACATAAAATTACCAATCCTTTTTTCTAAAAAAAAAAAAAAATTCGAAAAGCATCGGTACGATTGGTCATGTGGTTGGATAAATGCCAGCTTGACAAAGGATCCGGAAATCAATTTAATTACAACTGATTTCATAAATTCTGGGACACCCTAAAAAGATTTGCCGAAGTCTATTCAACCGAATTCGATAAGCTATTTATCTCGGTGTTGCATAATATTCAGTTTGAGTAACTTCTAAACACTTTTGATGTAAGCAGGTCTTCAGTAGATCGAGTTCTCAAACAATTTCAAAAGTATAAATATGAAAACTTTACTTTGAACATTTATCGGTCAAGTGTAATGTTTAGTATTCTTTATTATAAAAAAAATTTTGTTATTTCATATTTTATACTATCTATGTTTATTTCCTTTTACACCAAAAACCTTTGAAGTATCTTATTTTGAAAACTTTGAAATGGCGTTTTAAGACTATCGACAAAATCAAGCTTGAAATTTGATTGGTTGGAATTCACGTTATTATCTACATAAATTCAATGTCAAGATTCTTTTGCTATACATTTAACATTTAATTATTCTCATCTATCTATTTTATTGAATATAGATTGAATTGTCATAATCCATTTAAAGATCTAAACTGAATTCGCTTTCAAGGTAAATTCGAATCCAATCATTACTTAAAAGTTTTTTTTTACATATTATATTTTAATATAGTCTCTTGATAATGGCTAAATGGTTTAAATTTCATTTATAAAATGTAAAGTGGCTAATTTTCATTTATTTTATTTTCTAACTAGATACTATCTTAAGAATTGATTATAAGATATTGATCAAAGTTCGATATAAAATATAATTTTGATTATACTAGGGAACAGGAACTGTTGAGATTCGGAGCCTTAATATTTAGATTTAATTTTATAGTTTTCTTTAAAAAATTTATAAAATATATCCTTATATCATTTAAAATATCAACAAGCCTAGCCACCAACAACAGTAATAAAGGTAATTTCAATATTTATTATTTCAATATTCGTTTAATAATTTTATATAATGTGTATAAATTTAGTAATTTTTATTATATAATATCTTTAATAACCACCATTTCGCTAACAATCTACATCTAGCCACCACTAAACTATATGCCAGGCCGTTCCTAACTTAAATCAGTCAATTTTGTCTACAAAACAACTGTTAGCAAATTGGGTTATATCTTTTCTCTCTTTAGGCACGTACATACATGAAGATATATAGCAATTGCTGGACTATCATAGCATGGAAATAATAAATAGAATGCTCCCAATTCAATAACTTCCTTTTATTTGATTTAATAATCTAAATAACAATATAAAAATAAGCAATAAATTTGGTTAGTTACATATAAATAAATCAAATATTACTTACCATCGGGAACTTCAACATAATTAATGCACTGACTGGGTTGACTTGCTAAAATATATATATATAAATATACTAAAATTACAATTTGAATTCAATTCAAGAAGATAAATATCATTACCTGCATTTACTATATTGACAGATTCAGAAATTGTTACAATAATATACTGCTAACATTTTAAAAAATACAAGTGTTATTACCTGGTTTAGGGAGTTTTGAAAGATTCAAAAATCGACTTGTATAAATAGCTTGTGAGTGTGTTTGATATTCAAATTGTATCAATCTGACTTGATTATATGATAAGAAATTTTTGTTTAAATCTTCAATATTTTGAACTTGCTTATATAATTCAGTTTCTTTATTTTCCAAATTATTAAAAAATTGACCCAGCCTATCAACTAATTCTTCTGCAGTTGGTCGGTTTTGAGGATCTGCATCTAAACATTTATTCATCAGATCCAAAAGTAATTGAGGAACTTCACATCTAATTTTAGGTCTGTAACCTAGACAAATATGTGTTGCTAGATCTTTGTCATGTGGAATATCATGATATGGAGGATATCCAGTAAAAACTTCTGACATAATTATTCCAAAAGAATAAATATCTGATTTGTGAGTATATTCCTTTCCATGTGCATATAATACTTCTGGAGCAATATAGGGAAGCACACCAAAAAGTGCATTAGAATTTGAGTCTTGTGACACTGGCTTACATAAGCCAAAATCTGTAATAAAAGAACTAAATATATTTTGATTAACTATATTTCCAGAATGAAAATCTTTATGCACTAAATTGGCTTTGTGAATTATTTTAAGCCCATCAGCTATGTAATATAAGCTAATTACTTTAGAAGCCCAATTTAATTCACTATATTTACTATCTAACAATTTTCTAAGACTTCCCTGCTCTGCGTATTCCATAACCATCATGTAGTTACCATCTTTTGGGTTCTTGGTTATTCCATAAATTGCAATTGCAGAATAGCCTCATGTTTATGTTGATTTTTAACCTAAAATATTAATTAGAATAAATAAGATTATTGCACTTTAATAATAATAAATTATAATACTTACTTCTTCTAAAAATTCTTGTTTTATATCTTTAGAATTATCAAGACTCTTTAAACAACATTTATTGTCGATATTTTTTCCCATTCATTCTTTTCTCGATTAAGTCCCATAATATATCCATCAATCCATACTGCCTTAAAAACGGTGCCAAAGCCTCCTTTAGCAATATACTTTATATTTGTAAATTTGCTAAAAGGTATCCATTCAATGATGTCTTTAAACATCGATGCATTAAGTTGTGTTTGTTGAATTAAATGATCAATGTCGTGATTGTTACTTGTCCAATTGCAAAATTCTTTTTTAAACCTTAATATTAAAAAATAATAAATATAATAATAATTAAAAGCTACAAGTATCAATATTTCTAATTTACTATAAAAAGTTTGTTATCATCCACTAAGAAGAATTTACTCATTTCTCCCCTAGTTCTCATTGGATGAAAAATTCTGCTATTAGTTGATTAAATAATAAAGTATTGTTGTACCATATAAAGAGCTAATAGTATATGTACTATACTAAAATGTTGCAAGAAATTTTTTTTATTAAAACATAAAAGTATAGTTTTATAAGCAAAATTTGAGTTGCTAACGATTTTTAAAAAACTTTGAAATTTTGTGTTAGCCTTGTCTTAAAATTTGATTAGTAGATAAAAAGTAGTATAGCCTATTTTGTCCAATCAGGAGCTGCATTTACAAATGCCCAATTAGAACTTGGGGTGAAATTAGGGAATAGACAATAACCATTTTTCAAGCCCTGATTATATATGCGAAAGTAGATATATTATTAATGCAAATCACTATTTAGCAAAGCAAAACAAGAAGAAAGAAAGCAAACCCCTAAAAAATGCAAAAACAGTAGTCTAAACCTATATTGGTGGATTAATTAAAAATGTCAAAAAGGCAATTTTGCTTATATATTGTGTCTTAAATTAATCTTTGTATCAAATTGACACATGGCCTAAATTAGATTAGGGTTAGAGTAAAATTATAGTAAAGTTAGAGGTTAGTTTAGGCCAGTTGTTGCCAATCATTTAATATTGTTAATTGATAGTTATCTAATATATGTCAAATTCAATATAATACAAGTTTTAATCTAAGACATAATATATATAACAATCTAAAAATCTATCTAACCTTAATCTATAATAATCTTAACCCTAAAATTAGTTCAGTATTATAAGGATTTGCTCACTTTAGATATTCTCTAAAATAGTAACTACCTATTACTAACTATAACTAAGATTTGCATTAACAATATAGCTATTTCTGTTATGGGTTTTACTCTTTTATAATAGTATTTATTGTACTTACTTGCTATAGTAATACAAGTGATTTAGATACGGTTATATTAGTTTAGTATTAGAAAAAACATAATTTCTATATTGATTTACTGTAAAAAATTCTGATTTACTATATTTACTCGCTATAGTGATACAAGTGATTTATGTTAGTTTTGTGGAAATGAACATGATTTCTATATTGATTTGCTATAAAAATTCTTACAGACTATTGTAGCAATACAAGTACCATAATTTAGATATAGTTATATTAGTTTTGTATTGAAATGAACTTGATTTCTATATTGATTTACTGTAAAAAATTCTTACAAACTATAGTGATTTAGATATAGTTATGTTAGGTTTGTATTGGAATAAATGTGATTTCTATATTGATTTACTATAAAAAATTCTAGTTTACTGTACTTATTCACTAGAGTTATACAAGAAATCTATACTATAGTGATTTAGATATAGTTATGTTAGTTTTGTATTGGAATAAATGTGATTTCTATATTGATTTACTATAAAAAAATTCTAGTTTACTGTACTTACTCACTATAGTAATACAAGTAATTTAGATATGGTTATGTAGTAATACAAGTAATTTAAATATGGTTATCTGTTATATTAGTTTGTATTGGGAATAAACTTGATTTTTCTATAAAATTCTTACCAACTATTGTGGAGATACAAGTGATTTAGATTAGTTTTGTATTAGAATGAACATGATTTTTATATAGATTTATTGTAAAAAATTTTGGTTTACTGTACTGATCACTATAGTGATACAAGTAATTTAGATATAGTTATATTAGTTTTGTATTGGAATGAATGTGATTTCTATATTAATTTACTGGTTTACTGTACTTACAAACTATTGTAGTGATACAAGTAATTTAGATATGGTTATGTTAGTTTTGTATTGGAATGAATCTGATTTCTATATAAAAAAATTCTGGTTTGCTGTACTTACTAACTATTGTAGTGATACAAGTAATTTAGATATGGTTAGTTTTGTATTGAAATGAACATTATTTTTATATTGATTTACTATAAAAAATTCTGGTATACTGTATGTACAAGCTATAGCAATACAAGTGATTTAGATATAGTTATATTAGTTTTGTATTAGAATAAACATAATTTCTATTGTAAAAAATTCTGGTTTATGTACTTACTAACTATTGTAATAATACAAATAATTTATATATAGTTATATTAGTTTTGTATCATATAGTAATTTCTATATTGATTTACTGTAAAAAATTCTTACCGACTATTGTAGTGATACAAGTGATTTAGATATGATTATGTTAGTTTTGTATTGGAATGAACTTAATTTCTATATTTGATTTACTGTAAAAAATTCTTACAAACTATTGTAGTGATACAAGTGATTTAGATATGGTTATATTAGTTTTGTATTGAAATAACTATGTTTCTATATTAATTTACTATAAAAAATTTTTACTGACTATTGTGGTAATACAAGTGATTTAGATATGTTTATATTAGTTTTGTATTGGAATAAATTTGATTTCTATATTGATAAATTCTTACCAACTATTGTAATAATACAAGTAATTTAGATATGTTTATATTAGTTTTGTATTGAAATGAACATAATTTCTATATTGATTTACTGTAAAATTCTTGTTTACAGTACTTACTCACTATAGTGATACAAGTAATTTAGATACAGTTATTAGTTTTTTATTAAAATGAACATGATTTCTATATTAATTTAATGTAAAAATTTTTACCCACTATTGTGGTAATACAAGTGATTTAGATATAATTTTATATTGATTTACTTGATTTATTTAAAAAAGTCTGGTTTGCTATACTTACACACTATAGTGATACAAGTAATTTAGATATAGTTATTAGTTTTGTATTGGAATAAATATAATTTCTATATTGATTTACTGTAGAAATTCTGGTTTACTGTACTTATGTGCTATAGCAATACAAGTAATTTAGATAGTTATGTTAGTTTTGTATTGGAATGAATATAATTTTTATATTGATTTACTGTAACACATTCTTACCGACTATTGTGATGATACAAGTGATTTAGATATCAGATTTGGTTATATTAGGTTTGTATTGAAATAAATATGATTTTTATATTAATTTACTATAAAAAATTCTTACCGACTATTTGGTAATACAAGTGATTTAAATATGGTTATGTTAGTTTTGCATTGGAATGGTCATGATTTCTATATAAAAAATTCTTACCGACTATAGTAGTAATACAAAAAGTAATTTAGATATGGTTATGTTAGTTTTGTATTAGAATAAACATAATTTTTATATTAATTTACTATAAAAAGTTCTTACCGACTATTGTAGTAATACAAGTGATTTAGGTACTGTTGCATTGGTTTTGTATTGGAATGAACATGATTTCTATATTGATTTACTGTAAAAAATTCTGGTTTACTATTGTTACAGTACCGGAAGCCTTTTTTAATTCCGATAAAGTAACAATCACATGGCTCCTGAGATCCCTTACTTTGGGCATGAAGCTGTGTGCAAGAGGGAAGTATAGTTTCTTTTATGTCTGTAAGAAACTACACATTCTCTAAGGCAGTTCGATATAAAACAACAAGAGATAATAGACAGTTTATTAATTTAACAAGAGGGCTATTCCAAGGTGTCTGTTCCTTAGAAATCCCAAGAGTTTATTAATAATAAGAGAGGAGGATAATAAATATAAAGATAAAGATAATATACAATGTCTGGATCTGTCTAAAACTAAGGGAAATAAAGTGGGTTTATATATCTATTGAGCTAAGCGTCGCTAAGCGTCGTTAAGCGTCGCTAAGCGTCATTAAGCGTCACTAAGCGTCGTTAAGCGTCGCTAAGCGTCATTAAGCGTCGCTAAGCGTCGTTAAGCGTCGCTAAGCGTCATTGAGTGTCATTGCACATCAATTTCGCATATCACTATTACTAAATACAGTTATTACAAAATTTCCTTATTAAGTTCTAATTTTCAAACTAATTTCTACCAAAATTAAAACCTATTCTATAACATTACTCTCCCCTTTAAGAACGAACTCCGTGAGTTCTAATTTGGGGAAGGACTTGAGAAAGTTCGGCATCAGTTAACCTCGTAATCATTGTATAAGTAATATAGGTTGTTCGAGAGATATTTTCTAGAGGTCGATTAGAGAAAAGCAATTTCATCCGTCTGGCACACTTCCATGTGTCTCGGGCTCTTCTTTCTCCTTGAGTCTTCTCAATTATTGATTGAATATCTTCATGAGCATCAGGGTACTTGTCTATAAGGTTACCAAGATAATAATAAGCTTCGAGCAGCTTAGTCTGGTCTTGTCTGTTTCTAGTTCGAGTTTTAATTCGTTTGAGAATTTTCTGTAATTTCTCTTGATACGTTATTCCAGTATATGGAGGGGTAGAGGTCTGAGTTAGAGATCCACAAGGTTGGATAATATCTTGTATAATCTTGCTTAATTTTTCAGGTAATAGAGCAGGAGTGACTTCTTCTTGATTAGTAATTGGAACTGTTAACGCTTCTTCTTGTATATCTTCTAGTTCCAAGTTCGGGTTTATTTCTTCTGTGTCATTTACTTCTGGTAAATTAATTTCTAATTGCTCTGTGTCTTCTAGAGTGTTCAGAAAATTATTTGAGTCTGGCTCAAGAAAAGAAGTAATTACATTAGTAAGGTCAATAGTCTGAGTGGTATCATTATTATCACATAACCATACACATTGTGATGTAATCCACAATGCATAATTTTGGGCGGCATTATCTTGTTTCCATGTCTGAAAAAGGTATTGGAGGGCTAACAAGGTTTGAGGTTGCAATGTAGGGGTAGTCATTTTTGGGAAAATTCCAAAAGGGGTAGTTGTATAAATACATTTTGAGGTTTTACGAATTAAATTGTGTGTTTCATCCCCTTGTAGATCAAATTTCTTCTAGAAATTTCTAGGGGAATCAATAACAACTACTGGTTCCCAAGTTTGTGGCTCGTGATATTTAGCAAGACGATCACTATTATAGTATTTTTGTAAAATTTTTCCTTCTATTGTCCGTAATTTATAAGCACCATTGTCTAATTTCTCATGGATAAGAAAAGGTCCAAATCTTTTATCTTCAAATTTGGCTGAGCGAGAGGCTTCTAGTTCCTTTCTTTGTATCCACACTTTATCACCAATTTCAAATGTCTCTGTTCGAATATTGGCATCAAAACGGACTTTTTGTTTTTGCTGTGATCGTTCAGTATTTTGTCTTGCCTGATTCTGGTAGTTTGGTAATTTCTCTATTAAATCATAAGCACGTTGGAGAATACTTCCTTGTAAGTCTATTTCATCATCAATTTCTATAGGTTCTACTGGGAAAAGTGCTTCGATTGGTAAGATAGCATATCTCCCATATATAAGTTGAAAGGGGGTATATCCTGTGGTAGCATGTCTTTTTGTTCTATATGCTAAGAGAACAGCAGGTATATACAAATCCCAATCATCATCTCCTTTCACTTTTGCAAGTGATTCACACAATGTTCTATTAAATCTTTCCACCATCCCATTTGTCTGAGGGTGGTAGGGAGAAGAGAATTTGTGCTTGATAAGAAATTTCTCGCAGAGAATTCTAATAGTTTCGCTAATAAAATTGCGACCTTGGTCTGATAAGATAATTTTTGGAGTTCCATGTCTACAGATTATCTCTTCAAAGATAAACTGAGCGAGTGTATTAGCACTAGCATCTGGAACAGCACGAGCTTCTGGCCATCGTGTCAGGTATTCGGTAGCGACAATAATATATCGATTGTTTTGTTTAGTTATAGGCAAAGGGCCTACAAGGTCAATTCCAACACGTTCGAAAGCTCTTCCTATTTGTATAGGGTGTAAAGGTTCTTTCCTATGACCTTTTTGTCTTCTTTGGCATTCCTCACAAGTCTTCACATATTCTTGTATATCTCTATACATTTGATCCCAATAATAGCGGTCAGATATTTTATAATACATAGCGTCAGTTCCCAAATGTCCAGCAGTGGGGTGCTTATGCATCATATATAATACTGGTTCAACTTCTGTCCATTTTATAACTCTAAGTGGCCTGTCTGGGTTCCTTTTATTCTTTTTATAGAGAAGGTGATGTCTAACTTCAAAGTATTTAGCCTGGGTCATTAGTCGTTTTTGTTCTTGGTCAGTAAATCCATCTGGAAATTGGTCTGTGTCCAAATAGTGGTAAAGATTATGATATTGGTCAAGATTCATATAATTTATTAGGTACAATGGTCTGAGTCGGTAACCGAGAGAGGGCATCAACATTCGAATGAATTCGGCCTGGTTTATGAATAATTCCAAAATTGTATGGTTGGAGCTTCAAGATCCATCTTCCAATTCTTCCTTTGGGTTCAGCAGTACGTAACCATTTCAATGCTGAGTGGTCTGTAACTAAGATGAATTTTGTAGCGCCTAAATATTTGTGAAAATGTTCTATGGCCCATACAACTGCAGCACATTCAAGTTCAGTTGCTGCATAATTCATTTCTTCTTTTCGCAAACTTTTACTAGCATAGGCAATCGGGTGTTCTTTTCCATTCCTATCTAGTTGGCTTAGTGTGGCACCAAAGCCATTATAAGAAGCATCGGTAGCAAGTATAAATGTCTCTTTAAAATTGGGGTAGGCTAATATAGGAGCAGTAATGAGTCTAGATTTTAATTCTTCAAAAGCTTTTTGTTGTTTGTCTTGCCAGTGATAGGGTTCATTCTTTTGTAGAAGAGAATTCAAAGGGCGAGCGATTGATGAAAAGTTTTGAATAAATTGGCGATAGTATCCCGCAAGTCCAAGGAAAGATCGAAGGGCTGTAAGGTTTTTAGGAGGTTGAATCCGTTGGACAGCTTCTACTTTTTGAGGGTCAGGGGCGATACCGTTAGCAGAGATTAAGTGTCCAAGAAATGGTAGTTGGTGCATCCAGAAAGTACACTTTTCTATATTAAGTCTGAGTCCTGCTTGTTTAATTCTATTAAATACTCTTTTTAAATGGGTTAAATGTTCATCAAATGTTCTCGAATAAACAATTGTATCGTCTAAGTACACAACTACAAATTTCCATGCAATTCCTTTATATACACGATCCATCAGCCTTTGAAAAGTTGCAGGAGCATTGCAAAGACCAAAAGGCATTACATTAAATTCATAAATTCCGTATCGTGTAGTAAAGGCAGTTTTCTCTTTGTCACGGGGGTCCATGGCAACTTGCCAATATCCACTCGCAAGATCGAGAGTAGAGAACCAAGAGCATCCTGTAAGGGCATTAAGCATTTCATCAATACGAGGCAGAGGGTAAGCATCCTTTTTGGTAACAGCATTTACTTTTCTGTAGTCTACACAGAATCGTAATTTGCCATTTTTCTTTCGTACTAGAACAACAGGTGAGGTCCAAGGGCTATCAGAGGGTTGAATGAGTTTATGTTCTAACATTCTTTGGATTTCTTCTTGTATAAATTCTTGTTCATTAGGAGGTACAGAATAAGGGCGGGAACGAATAGGGTGTACATTCTCAGTATAGATTCGATGAGTCACCAAGTTGGTTCGTCCTAGCTCAGTTATATCATTTGCAAAGAGATCTGCAAATTCTTCTAATAATTTCTGAAAAGCTAGGCCTTGTTCTTTATTAAGTGGTCCAATATTTAAAGAGGTCGGGGTCGATAGGGTATATTTTTCATGTTCAAGGGTAATAATATTTACAGATCTGGGTATAAGGTTCTGGTCTGGGTCGATAGGTAGTTTATGATCCTGCCTAGGATTCTCTAAAAATTTTGACAAAGCGTATCTAAGGCATTGGCCCGCTGGTGAGCATTTGGGCTTCTTCTTGGAAAAAGCGTAATAAAGCAGCATTGGTAGTTTCCAAGGTTTCAATTCTTGCTTGTAATTGTTTTATCAGTTGGTCTTGTTGTTGTACTTGTAGTTGAAGCTAATAAAACTGTGAAACATCATCAATTTCCTTAATTGTTTCTTCAGCAGGTGGAGAGTAAATTTCTGGGTCTGGAAGTTTGCATTCATCACAATATCCTTGATTTGCATTCAATTCCTCTTGGTGTTTAACATGTAAACATTCCTGGCAGAGGTCAACAGGGACTGTAAAGTTTCTTCGAAGTACAGCGAGGGCATACTTCTGGTCATAGTCTGGGTAGCTAGTGTCGAAGGATTCATCTAAAATTGCTTGTAGTGGGTCAATATCATTTTCTGATAATAGGTCTGATTCAGCTTGCAATATAAGTTGCATTTTCTCATAACTCCAAGGTTGAGTTATACGGTCAGAAGTTAGGGGTTCTAAGGCTTGGCAATGGTCTGGTCATTTTCATCCAAGAGAATCTTTGCAAGTCGGTAAATTCTGGTCTGGTTCATTTCATATTGGTGTCCGGCATTCTTTGTTGATTCAGTATAACGTTTGATTCGGGTCCAGAGGTTATAGTTAGGATTATACTGGATATCCTGGCTAGCCTTGTATGCATAGAGGTGTTCCAATTCACAAAACCATAATTCTTCCCGAAGACTGTCTAATTGACACATTCTAGGTCTTGTATCTGCTTTATTACATACTTTGCAATTAACAAACATTCCACGTCCTTCACCTTGGGTGAAGAAATGGATACTTCTAGGGTCTTCTCTGTCTAGAGCACAGTGAAAGTTAGAATAGCATCAAGGGCATACAAGTTTTTTATCAAGAAGTCTAAGGACTTCAGGTCTGTTAGGAACTTTACATTGACAACAATGGTGGGTACGGCGAGTACTATGGTTAGGTAGACGATTACTATCAACTTGATCAAGAGTGCATCCACACTGATAAACCAAGTTTTGTCTTTTCCAAGTGGCAAGAGGGCAGTAGGCTTCAATATGTCCTAATGTACTGCATCCTCTGCAGACATTATTGGGGCAGTCCCTATATAGGTGGTTGGAGTCATGACAAGTAGGGCAGGTGGTACGTCTTGGGGCTTGTTTAGGGCATTTAACAGCGATGTGGCCAAATTCCTGGCATCGATTACATTGGTTGGTAGGACAATTTGCAAAGAGGTGGTCAGGAGAACCACAATTTCCACAGACACGCTGTTTAGGAGCTTTTCTGTTTCTACGGCGAGAATGATAAGTGGTCCATTCATTTTCTTCTAGTGAAAGAGATTGGTCTGAGTCTTCTCGATCGAAAGTATAAGCTTCTCGAGGGTATAAGTATTCTGGTTCATAAAGGTCTAATTCATCTGGTGCAGTCACAGTGGGTTGACTGGGTAGAGGTTGGTTACTTTCATAAGTAGTAGGGATAGTATGTTTCTTGTTTTCCCATTTAAAAGTATAACAACCATTTTTCCAATTATAATTTGCTTCCACTTTTTGATTCCAGTCATTGCCTAATAGAAGAGAGTAAGAAGTAGTGTCTACTACTTCTACAGTAAGAGGGATAGTAATGTGATCAATTTCAATTGGCAGGTCTTTTATAATCCCTAAAGGCCGAGTGGAAGTTCCAACTGCAGGAACAATAAGGCTGTTAGAGGCCTTTTCAATAGTCAATCCAAGTTCTTTGACTGCCTTGTGAGCAATCATGCTGATTGAAGCACCACTATCAATAATAGCTTGGTAAGGTTTATTCTGAAGAGAGACATTACATTTGACAGGTGTAGTATACGCAGGGGTTTGAACAAGGTTGGCATTTTTGGCTTCCTCATACAGGTGAGTAGCCAAGGCACCTCGGATAGATGGATTATTGAGTAGCGTTTTCCACTTGCTAGCAGTAAGAGAGGGTGTCTGAGTCTGATTTTGTGTAAGATAATTAACACTTCGATGATAAGGCGAAGGAGATCGATTAGAGGAGTTTTGGTAAGAGTGATAGTTATCATTATTTCGGCTTCTATAATTATTATCTCTAGATTGGCTTCTAGGACGAGAATTATTGCGACTGCGAGAACGGTCTCTGTTATTGGAATAGCGATCAGAAGAGCGACCATTTCGGTCCCTATTTTGGTTGTTATTTCTGTTCCGGTTATTGTTATTATTATTACGACGAGAATTGGATCCTTGTCGTTGGTCCTGTTTTCTACTATTGCAATCACGAATAAAATGTCCAGTGCGTCCACAATAATAGCAGATAGGAGGCTCTTTCATTCGAGGGGTTTGGGCACGGTTGTCAGCATAATTAACAGAAGAGGTAGGTGTGGTCTGTGTCTGGGCTAAATTAATACTAAGCTTAGCAATTTGGTCTGTAAGTTGTTGAATAGCTTGGTCGGTATTGGTAGTAGGGGTAGTCATTAATTTTCCAGTTTCCCAGCGGAGGGCTACTTCAATAGCATCGGTCAGGGTATTAGGTATAGCAGCTTGAACATTAACTGCATACTCAGAACGTAAGCCTTGGATAAAAAGTTGTTTAACAAAATCAGCGGGAAAAACACCGGTTGGGTCCACTTTCGTTTGCAATGTACGAAATCGGTTGACATATCCATCCACCGTTTCTGTGGGTCCTTGCTTAATTTCGAAAAGTTGTTTTTGCCAAAGGGCCTTTTGCTTAGTAGTATAGAAACGTGTCTTAAAAAGATGCTGGAAACTTCGGTTCTGGTGGTTGTTATCATTAAAAACATTGGGTACCGGGTTTAAAGCAGTATACCAGTCTAGAGCAACACCTTTAAGGTACACAGGAGCAAGCTGAAGTTTCCGTTCAGCACTCCATCGGTTGGCAGTAGCGGCTCTTCGAAATTCCTTCAGCCAGTCAGCAGGGTCTTGGGTTCCGTCACCGTAAAAATCTGCAACAGTAATAAGAGTTTTCTCAGAGCCTTGTCCAAGGGCATTGGCAAGATCAGTTATTGCTTGCGCAGCATCTTGTAAAGCTTGATCACCCATTAGGTTTTCTGGTTGGTTAGGAGGTAAGATAGGGTTTAATTCTTCAACAAGAGGTTGTAAATTTATTTCCTCGAATTGTGGAGGAGAGTCAGCTCTAACAATAGTAGCGTCTTGGTTTTGAATATAATGGTCGAGAGGGTCAATTAAATTTTGGTCGTTAAGAGGAGGAGTATTAAGTAATGGAGGTGTATGGCGTGGGGTAACGTTTATATCTAAATTAACAGTTGGGTAATATTCAGTTACAAGAGGAGATGGAGGAACAGTTGTGCGAGCAGGAGAAAAGGTTTGTTGTAAATAGCGAAAGAGGCGATTTCGTGGAGGAGGAGTAGTTTCTCGAGTATAATGATATGGAATTTCTGAGATAGGTGAAGAAGGAAGTGCAAGGCTTGGAGGGATTGGTATATAAGTATTAGTGGAAGAACCAACACCAGTATCAGCTAATTGTTCAGGTCCTAAGGTGAATATAGATCTGGGTGGAGAAACGTCAAAATTTAATTCAGTTCTTCCTAGTTGATTTTGAAAATCGAATAGAAGGTTTTCAGTCCTTGGTCGAGTTGAAGCAGGTGTAGAAGGTAAGAGGTCCTCAATGTGAAGATCAAGTAGAGTAGCTTCAAAATTAAGAGGTAAGGTAGGTGCAAGAGTATAGGGGGTATGTGCAAGGAGTAGACCAGCAATAACTTCTTTTGGGTCTAATAGGTCGTTGTTATAGCGGCAACTAAAAACAATATCTCGAGCAGCAGCTCTAGCAGTATTATAATCAGTAGCAGCAACTAAAATACAGTAAGAGTCGTTTGTCTTTTGTGAGTATTGGGTAGCAAAATAATTGTCTCGATACGTTCCCCAGAATCGGCGAAAGGGACGGTATAAATTAGCAACAGGGTAACAGATAGTACAGGATAAATCAGGATGGTAGGCTTGCAAAACGTCTACCGCAAGTGAGGAAGGATGACTTGTTTCGTGTACTTCAATTTGTTCTAAGTATAGTTCATACGCTCTATTCATATAGAAAAGGCAGTTCCCAAGTCTTAAGGAAACTAATAAAAGAATAATAAAATACCTCCAAAATAAAAGGTTAGTAGTAAGTTGTTAACAAAATTTTAATCTCCTAAATATAGTAAATAGTTAGTATCCAACAAAAAGAAAATTCCAAGTAAGTTGTAAGAGAATAATAAGAGTGCAATCAACAGCAAGAGGGTTAGTAACAGCCAAAAAAAAATAATTAAATTTCTGCCAAAAGTAATAATAAGATTTCCAAATTCTTTAATAATATTCAATAATTTAAATAGGTTTCCGCCAGAAGGCACCAAATGTTACAGTACCGGAAGCCTTCTTTAATTCCGATAGAGTAACAATCACACGGCTCCTGAGATCCCTTACTTTGGGCGTGAAGCGGTGTGCAAGAGGGAAGTATAGTTTCTTTTATGTCTGTAGGAAACTACACATTCTCTAAGGCAGTTTGATATAAAACAACAAGAGATAATAGACAGTTTATTAATTTAACAAGAGGGCTATTCCAAGGTGTCTGTTCTTTAGAAATCCCAAGAGTTTATTAATAATAAGAGAGGAGGATAATAAATATAAAGATAAAGATAAAATACAATGTCTGGATCTGTCTAAAACTAAGGGAAATAAGGTGGGTTTATATATCTATTGAGCTAAGCGTCGCTAAGCATCATTAAGCGTCGCTAAGCGTCATTAAGCGTTACTAAGCGTCGTTAAGCGTCGCTAAGTGTCGTTAAGCATCGCTAAGCGTCATTAAGCGTCGCTAAGCGTCATTGAGTATCATTGCACATCAATTTCGCTTATCACTATTACTAAACATAGTTATTACAAAATTTCCTTATTAAGTTCTAATTTCTTAACTAATTTCTACCAAAATTAAAACCTATTCTATAACACTATACTATAATGATACAAGTAATTTAGATATAGTTATGTTAGTTTTGTATTGGAATGAACTTAATTTCTATATCTGATATTGATATACTAGTTTACTACTAGTTTACTGTACTTACATACTATTGTAGTGATACAAAACAAGTAATTTAAATATGGTTATATTAGTTTTGTATTGGAATAAACATGATTTCTATATTGATTTACTGTAAAAAATTCTGGTTTACTGTACATATGGGCTATAGTAATATAAGTGATTTAGATATAGTTATGTTAGTTTTGTATTGGAATAAACTACAAAAAGTTCTAGTTTACTTTACTATACTTACTAACTATTGCTAGTAATACAAGTGATTTAGATATGGTTGTATTAGTTTTGTATTGGAGTGAACATGATTTCTATATTAATTTACTGTAAAAAACTCTTACCAACTATTGTAGCGATACAAGTGATTTAAATATAGTTATGTTAGTTTTGTATAGAATAAAGGTGATTTCTATTTTAATTTACTATAAAAAATTCTGGTTTACTATACTTACTTGCTATAGTGATACAAGTAATTTAGATATGGTTATGTCAGTTTTGTATTGAAATGAATATGATTTCTATATTGATTTACTATAAAAAACTCTGGTTTACTGTACTTACTTGCTATAGTAATACAAGTGATTTAGATATAGTTATGTGTAGTTTTGTATTGAATAAACATAATGTTATAGTAATTTACTATAAAAAATTCTGGTTTACTGTACTTATGAGCTATAGTAATACAAGTGATTTAGATATAGTTATGTTAGTTTTGTATTGGAATGAATGTAATTTCTGCTGTATATTGATTACTGTAAAAAATTCTTACAGACTATTGTGGTGATACAAGTAATTTAGATATAGTTATGTTAATTTTGTGTTGGAATGAACATGATTTCTATAGTGATTTACTGTAAAAAAATTCTTACAGACTATTGTGATCATGTTAGTTATAGACAGACAATAAGTGATAATCGAATTATTATTTACTTCTAAGCTTTTTTAAGCTTCTACAGTACTAAAATGTACTCACACTTACAACTCAACTAATTTATAAACATTCTTTGCCCATATGTCATTTGGTTTAATTCTTAATAATTCCTTCACGTCAGCAATTGATTCATTATACCTTTTCATTATATAATTAATTTCACCTCTATATCTTAAAGCAATTGTATTATCTGGTTCAATTTCTAGCAATCTAGTTAAATCTTCAAATGCTTCATCATATTTGCCCATAATAAAATATAATTTGCCTCAGTAGCTTAATTCAAATGTGTTATTTGATTCTTTTTCTAGTGATTTTGTTAGATCATCAATTAAACTAACAAGCATATTTTCATATTCACCTATAATAAAATAAACCTTTCCTTGGTATTCTAATATTAATGCATTCTTTGAATTTTTATTAATGTCTTCATTAGTCATTGCTGTCAATTGAAAAATATATAGACAAGATTAAATTTTAAAATAAGCTATAAGCATTAAACTCTGAATAAATTTACCAGAATATTTAAAATTTTCATCACCAAAGTTAACTTTTACAGACCCGCCTTGCGATCTAAACCCAATACAAGGATATAGAATGCCTTTGAAATTGCTGTGTAAATGGCATGCAATTCCTTAAAATATTTTATAATTATTGAATTTCTGTGTATTCATTTTAAAAAATATAACTTTTAATTATAGATGTTGGTTACCTAAGTTAATTCCATTTTTAGTATAAAATACTATCTTATTTCGAAAATTTAGATAGCATCCAATTATATCATCAGTAGTATATGACGCTCCATATGGCCCACCACTTCCTGAACAAAAAGAAATCCATCGTCACCATGATAACCACACTCCCATGATTCATTTTCCTCATTTTTCTGTCCTAAAGATATGATATAGATGTTAATCTATAAAAATAAGAAAATAAAATAAAAGGTTGCTACTACCAAGCATGAGCATATTATTTATATAATTTGAATCGTCTATTTTTTTATCACTTTGCTTTGTACAATATCCAATTCCAATCATTCTATTAAGAAAATGGAATTAAAAGATTATAAAAAATTATAATAAAAGTGATGTTTATAAAATAATAATTAATGATACCCATTTTTTCCTTTGTTTATAATTTTAATTTCAAAGTAAAATATCCCACACTCTGAAGGGACCGGATGATTTGCTCGAACGACAGCAGCTTTAAAGTCATCAGGATCTTTAATTAAAAGGTTTTTTTTTAATAAATTAAAAGATTATAATGATATTCTTTAAATACCAATGATTACAGTAGCACATTAAATATGTTTCTGCAAGATTTCTCATTTTCATATTACCTGTATAATTCACTTTAAGTCCACTTGAATCTATGTCAATAAATGGTGATTTGTCTTTAATATCCAATGCAGTCGGCAAAACAATATCATTGTATGAATTTTTTAAATCTAAATCTCCCATTGCTGTAGGTTAAATCAATTCAGATTTTTTGTTAAGAACAAAAGTAATTTACAGAAATATTAACGAACACAATATCTGATATGATTTATGTATGCGTATTTGTATTCTGTACTAGTGTCACAAGCTAAATGACTTAATCTCGATATATTTGTTTGTGTAATCCTTGAATTACGCGGATAGTTGCGAATAAGGATTTGATACCCTTTAAATGCAACCTAATGTACGTCCTACGAAAAGCCCCCTAAATGCATGGGCCCAACTAATATTATGCTTACATCCCTAAATGCAATACACACATTTTTACATATGGTCCCGTCACATTGCATTTAGAGAGGTCTGACTGTATAGTTATTGAATGCGAAGCAGACAATAACTACGTACTCTTTCAGCATGAATCATGTGGGAAGCATTGTACGGTAAAGCTATGATATATTATTACAATTATAAGTCAAATGAATATCAAACAATATTAACAACGAAGCTTCACAATGTTATGTGAGCCTGATAAAACAATGTTGGAATAAAGATTCAAAAAAATGGTTAGCAGAATAACTCTGAAGTTTTTAAAAATGACGAGAAGATTATCAAATTTTAACGGAACTAAAAATACCTAAGCATATCAGAAACTTAAGACATAAATGTAAATAGTAGTAGCAAACTAAGTTTATATAATCAAAATCAAAATCGCATTTTATCTCGGAACTGTGATCAATATTTTATAATCAATCCTTAAAATAATTTCTAGTTAGAAAATATGAATAGAGTGAAAATTAGTCTCTTTATTTTCTAAATGAAATTTAAATACCATTTAGCCATTATCAAGAGACTATATATATTAATTATGTAAAAAAAAAAAACTTCTAAATGATTGGGTTCGAACGTGTCTTGAAAGCGAATTCAAGTTTAGATCTTTAAATTGTTTATGACAATTTAATCTATATTCAATATGAAAATAATTAAATGTTAAACGTATGGTCATTATATTTGGCTTATACTGTAATGCTTAGCATTATGTAGATAATAACGCGAATGTCAACCAATCAAATTTCGAGTTTGATTTCGTCGATAGTCTCAAAACGCCATTTTCAAAATAAGTTACTTCAAAAGCTTTTGGTGCAAAAGGAAAAAAAAAATATAGATATTATATAAAAACATTTATTATAAAATGCACCTATGGTGGTTTTGCACCTATCATTTGTTTTATTATGTTTTTTAGATTTTTCTAAGGTTTAAATATAAAAATTTTTAACACAAAATTTACATGTTAGCATTAGTACTTAAGGTTATGTTAGGGATTTGGGAAGGGTTTTTAGGGGCGTAGAGCATTTTTACTTAGAACATCTTGCACTGATTAATTAGCCAGTTTTGGGGATAATTATAGGTGCGCTTTAGTAAAAGTCTTATAAAAATATGAAATAACAAAAACTTTTTGTTATAATAAAGAATACTAATTATATTGTAAGATACAAGTGTTAGCTTATAAGTGAAAACTATCTTTTTTCATGAAGCATATAGAGCATATAGATCGCAAATCTCTCAATTAAATCATTACCCTGAAAATTTTTTGAAATTACACTTGACCGTTATAATTATTAAGACATCATCAGCAAATATTGATAAAATCTTGCCATCTTATTTCAACTTGTGTTACATTTTTTCGAACCAGTTGACAAATTCTTTATCGTATTTAACCTTTTTTTGTTGCGCTTATTCGTGTAATATGGTGTATTACGTATTAAAAAGCCTTTTTTGACAATTTTTCAATAAATTTTTCTATTTTGATTTTTGAATAGATATAACTTAAATTTAATATATAAATTACCAAAATTAATTATATAAGTTATTAAAAAGATTCACAAAACGAACTTGAAGTAGATTATTTAACTTCGATTTACTTAATTTTTATATGTTTATTAAGAAAACCCAACTTATATTCCGAACTTTCTTAGTGAAGATCTATTTATTAGAATAACAGTCTTTGGCATAAAGTTTTTGTACAAACTAAGTATTTTATATATATTGAATTAGGTGAAAATTTAATAAAGGTTTTGAAGAAGTTGATATTGTGAATGTAATATAATACTGATTGAAAGATGTGCTGTAATAGTAACTCAAAAAAAAATTTTTTTTATTACTGATTAGCAATAATCACGCCGAGATTAATAACTTATCGAATTCGGCCGAATAGACTATGGCAAATTTTTTTTGGGTGACCCAGAATTTATGAAATCAGCTGTAAAGGACATATAGTCAGTAGAAGTCATTACGAGTAATTTTAGCTAAATAAATCAACTAAACGATGATATGCATCCAGAAAAGAACGAGCGAGAAGTAGAATGAGCGAGAAGCAGCATCATCAGGTTCATCAGGTAGTTTCCCGCCTGCTCAAAGCAGGCCAGCCGTAAATGTGGCGGGAAAGGTGGGTTGAGAAATTTGTTTGTCGAAGACTATTGTGTCGAAGTGGGAAATAGTTTTGTTGACGGTTATTTATATATCGAATGTTTGGTCGGTGGCTTTCCTATTACGTATTTCTGATTGCGCGTCGATTCATGCAATTTAACTGATCTTTGATCCCGACCCATGCTTTTCGTCCCAAGATCTGAGGGCATGTTTGTAGCACGTGGCGTGTACCCTGACCAGAACCAGAGACACATTTTTATTATTCGCAAAAATTTATTTTGAAAATCGCAAATGTTTGGCCAAAAATCAATCTTTTCCGAAAATCTGGTTTCCGTTAGAACAACATCTGCCTATTTGGCTGATGTAAATTAACTGCCCGGGTAACTTACTTATACACTTTAAAATACATATGTAGTTTTTGAAAATGTAACCAAAAAAATCACATGATGGCTCCACACGAATATTAATATTCACTGTTAAGAGATCCAAAAATTTAGAAGGACCATTTATTATAAGTTATATTGACTATTTATGTTTTAAATACTGGAAACAGCCAAAAAGAAAAAAAATTGAAGCATTATGTGTGAAATTTAAACGTGAACCTAATGTATACCATTTAACATGTACATGTAATTATTATAATAACAATAAGCTTATGCGAAACTTTAACTACAATCATGTGTTTTTTATTCAGGCCATGCAAACTTAATAATTTCTGACTATATTTATTATCCGGGTGGTTTTTTTTAGATAACTATAGAAAATTTTATATGTTTTTTACATATAAAATTTTTTGAAAATAAAATTAAAAGTCGGTTTGCCGGGTCAATTTCAAATTTTTATGCTATGAGAACCAAAAAAAAATAACTTTTATGGTCTCAGGAATAGACCGGAGGTAGATTGTCATTTAACCTAGTTTTGTCTGGTTAACGATACTAATAAAATTTATAAAATTTAGTATAGCACGAAAAAGAGAAAACATATACGTTTACTTTTTTACAAATTCCTAATAAAAATAGTCAAAGTTTAAAAGGCTACTATTCCATCAGTTTATGTTTAAATTTAAATTTAAACCACAAGAACTAATCTTGTGGATTAGTTTTACAATTTATAAATTTTTAAAAGAGGAGTAGCATTTTTTTGTGAAGCTATTTTTTATGGAGAATTTAAAGCATCGCGCACCATACTTTGGCAAATTTGAATCCAAATTTTTCCGTGTCCCTGACTAGAACGTATGTACCGTACGGCACTGACTACAGTATCCCCTGCTATAATACAACAGAAAAGACCCGGCTACAATTCATGGGTTCATGATTCAGAAAATTGAAAAAGACCCGCGTATTATTCTATATACTAAAATCCTTATTAAATAATATTTAAACTATGTTAAGTACCCCCTTATTATAATGCCCTCCCCCGTAATCAGTACCTGGGTGGGTACTATTCAAGAAATTCGATGGTTTTGAAAAGTACCGTACGGTAGGTTCACACAAAAAAGTTTCCACACACTGGTGCAACCAATCAAATTTTGGGGTCAGGTGTAACGTGAGAATGACGTTTTTTTTCTATGAAACTGCCTTCTGTGCATACCCTATGCCTCCTCCTAACTCTAAACTAACCCTAAAGATAAGGCTTGTGGCTTTGAATTTTTCGCTTTGATTTACATTACACCTGATCCCAAAATTTGATTGGTTACGCCACAGTGTGCGGAAATTTTTTGTGGGAGAGCTACTAATAATCCTGACCAGTTCTTCCCTTTTCGATCCGTTGACCCTTGTCAACATGCATTAATAAATACTTCATTTCATTACTCATTAACATCAGTCTACATAAATGTTACAAATCAAACTAGCATTAACGTATTTTGATGCAAATGCAAAAAAACTTTTGGCAAAATTAAAGTTTGGAACCTTTTTACAAATCCGGCTGATAATTCCTTTACACTGAATTACTTCAGAGTATAATTTCAAATATGCGCGATATGAAATATCATAAGGGATGAACAAAAGCATTTGTTTTTTTTTCAAAATTTAAGGATACGGTCTCGTGAATTGGCATTTGTCAAAACGATATTAATGTTGAAAAGGACTAGTTCAAACCATTTGTTCATTATATTAAAAGGAAATATAATGTGCCACATAAATATATATATATAATGCGAAACGACCAGAAATGGTCCCTTCCCACACTACCTTAAAAAAAATTATATTATTTAAATTAAAAATAATAATTACAAAATTATTTCTTTATTATTTTAAGAAAGAAAAAATACGTAAACCTGTCCATTCCACACTAATAAATAAAAAAAATGAATTATAAAGTTACGGTATTATTTAAGGATGAATTTAATTATGTTATCCGGCAAACACATATGATCATTAATTATTTCTTCTCGTTATTTTAACACGTTTATTCAAATTAAAACTCAGCCGATAACTCCTACGAAGCATGATCATTGGCGTATACAGTAATTGACAAATGATTGGCTACAAGTGCCGCGGAGCGGCACGTGCTCATTTGCCAAATTACCATAATATTAGCATGTGAAATTTTTTTGCCGTGACATTTTGCATAATAATGTAGTCATTTTATGACAAAAAGATCAAGGCAAAATTATCACATGAATACGTAATAATAAAATTTAAAGTGTGGGTCGACAACTTGATTTTCAAGTTTTTTTTATTTGATTTTTTGCCGAGCACACAGCAAAAGCAATTGCTCATTGAAAAATTAGTCTCACATGATCTTTTTAAAATTTAAAAAATATTCACAGCAAAAGGTGACAGAAAAGGGGAAATCGACAAAAATAAGATCAATTTTGTTATAAATATCAATAAAATACGTATAAGAAAATACAAAAATTTATTAATATAACTGTTTTTGTGTTTTTAACCAGATCTTATTCTAAATTTATATGTGTAAAAAAAATTTTTTTTTGAAAATTTGTCTCCTTCGGGTTGATAATCTTGCTCTTGGCAGTAGTAGGTCGTTATTTGTCGCTTTTCTGTAGCACACACTTCCCATATAATAACTAATTATTTTTATGAAACAAATTTTGAAATATTATGATTGATAATTACATACTAAGCTTAGTGATGATTTTCGCAAAATTATATGATTTCCATTTATTATTACCAATTTGTTAATGAATTACTCATTTGTTTTTTTACAGTCAATAAAGAAAGTCACCTGATTTAAATCAATAAAAAAATCAATTTTTTTTGCCAACCCTAATCGGTCGAAATTAATTAAAACGTATACGGTACGACGGAATTCAATAAAAAATATAAATATGTATAACCACAGCCTCCTCCACGTTTGGTCACTTGGAAAATATGGAAGAACCCTCTAAATTTTCAACTCAACGTTCTTTACCAAAGAATGGCTTACTATCTAATGAAAATGAAACTAAACTAACTCCCGAAATACTGTTAACATCTGAGTTAACTACAGCAACAACAAATGTTAAACAAATAAACATTGATGGCGTAGTTAATACCAAAATGTTACATGCACATTTAGCCATGTTGGCAAAATTTCATTCTTTGGAACAACGGGATAGTGAAATTGATGAGCGCTATTTATTACGTGCTGAAAAAAGATACTTATTATGGTTAAAGATATTGAATAATGTATCTTTTAAAGACGATGAAGAAATTCCTATTCCGCCAATTGGTATGTTAAGTGTGATTTTATATAATGTAGTAGGCTTAAATCATGAATAAATCGACACTCGTTTAATTAAATATGAGATTTTGTTTTTCTCGCTATGTGCAAGTCATTTAACTAGATTAATCTCAACTTCAAATATTGTATTACATGAGTTTTTTTGTGTGAATACTGTTAATTAGCATGGTTCCAACAACGAGAGTTAATAATATCGATATGCATTAAGACTAGAGATGCGGTCCGTTTTCCAGATATCAAAATAATAATTTTGTTATAAATTTAGACTAGCGGATATTCGGATTGCATCAATACATTAAATCTCAATGTAATCTTGATATCGTTAGTATGAACGCTAAAATTTTTTGGTCTTAAAAATTTTTTCAGATGTATGCCAGGTTTGGCATGCGCATTTACTTTCACCATTACGGTACTTTGAAGATATTAAACGTTTGTATAAACGAGAATTTACCTTCCCGTTAGCTAAATTAGTTAGTATTTAAAATTGTTACTATTTTATTGAATTCTTAAATAAAAAATTATGATTATGTTAATGTTCCTATTTTTTTTTCAAATATATAGCATGAACTTTGGAGTAAAACTAATGGTGATCATATGGATGAACGATCGAAACAATTTTGGGAAGAGAATACTAAACAACCTTGGGTTCTTGATCCAAATGATACATCAGACTTTGAATTGGTTTGTCCATGGTGCTCTACAACATTAATGACAACTGCGTAAGTTTTAGTTATATAATTATGAGTGATCTTGATTACAGTAAATCCTGCTAAAAAAAATTTATCGTTAATATTTAGTAATAATTACGTAAAGTTAATGAGAAACCCAAAGCATAGTGAAATATGTGACAAATGTAAATTTAAATTATCAATAGAAAGTTTAAGTGCTAAAAGATTCATGGACGACATTCAAAAATACAACGATGGAAAAAAAGTTTATATTGCGTACGTATTTTTTATACTATATATATGTTATACGTATCAAATATTTTAATTAATTAATATTTTTTGAATAATAATAATAATATATTTAAACACAACTAATTAAATAGAGGCACGCTAGTTAGTACTGTTAATGGCGAATATAATGAGGAGAAAGCTATTTCTGACTCTGATTATTTATTCAATTTAACGAGTACTCCTTGGAAAAGCCTTCTAGACCAAATAAATGAAAATCCTGAAAATTGCAATTGGTCTAAAATTGTTAAATGCATAAAATCTCAAGTCAAGTGCTTAAAATCAGGATTTTTATTTAAAAATGTTCGTATTGGAATTATTCTAAATGTTATTTTCGCTTATTCTGGCACTCCATTACCATTCTCGATAGGACTTGTAAGTGCTGTAATACGTCAACGTGAATTCACTAATAAAATGGTCAATAACTCTTGGATTAATGATTCTACCGTTCAATCTCAAGCAACTATTCGTTATCATAAATTTCTTCTCTTACAAAAAGATGCTAAAAGTTGTTTGGTTCCTACTTTGGATATTGATCTTTGTTGGCATACTCATATGCTTCATGCTCCTTTATACCGTAATTTCACCAATAAGCATATTAATCGAATTATTAATCATGATGATACATTGTCTAAATCAACTCTCGCTAATGGATTTGCTGAAACTTCCAGTACTTGGTATAAAAAATTCAATGAACCATATACATGTGAACATCCGAAAAAATATTGGTTAACAACAAAGAAAATGGTTGCTGCTGTAATCTTACCACCTTATGCTATTTATCTTATGTATAAGATGAATAAATATAAAAAAGGAACGGTTAAGAAAGATAAAATTCAAAATTCTTCGGCTGAAATCAATGAAAAGACTGAATATAAAGAAAAAGAGTAATATATATACACATATAAGTTTTATACTGATTGCATCTTGTATTCAAAATAGAAAATTAATAATCTTTTTTTTTGCTTTATTAAAAATTTAGAATAAATAAGTACTCAGGAGCATGTGGCATTAGTCCGGGCTTTATCTTTTTTTATGGTACATAGGTATTCTTTAATATTCTTTAAATAAATATAATGATGAAACTAACATTGGTCCAAAAAAAAAAAAAATAGGTATCCCATTAACCTCCCCTACACCTTTAGAATGCAAAGGTACTTGTGGAGTTCCTACTACTTCTTCATTCGGAGGTGGATGTGGTAGTGGTGGATGCGGTGGATGTGGCGGTGACAGTGGTGGATGTGGTGGCGGATGTGGTGGATGTGGTGGTGGATGTGGTGGATGTGGTGGTGGATGTGGCTAATAGTTGCATTTTATACGTATTAACAATTGGATCAATTTTATATATTATATTATATATATGTATATATTTTATAAGCTTAGTTTCATTTTTTTGGGGGGGGGGTTTTGTGTTGTACGTGAGGGCGCTATGTGATGACACTATCAAGTTTTTTTAAATAATAAATATCGTTATTGTTATTATTATTATAAATAAATAACCGAATGTAAATTACTACTATGTTTGAATTTTCACTAAAGTTCTAATTATATTTCTATTATATTTTTAAGATAATTTTTTCGTCCTAATTAATAAATTTTCAAGTATCCTATAAGACGAATGCTTAGAACCCACATATTAATAAAAAAAAAAAATTGAAAACATAGCCTTATTCTTTGGCTTTATATAAATAACTAGTGACAATTTCCAGGCGATTTAACGTCTAGATAATAAGTTGATACAATTTAAAATATTTAAAAGATCGATTTTTATATGAATTTAATAATATCCGATAGATTTAGTAATTAGTAATATCTGCGTAATAGAACAATAATATAATGTAAAGTTTATTATAAGAGGTTCAATCTGTAAGATCAAACTTTAACTTCTGATATTTCTTGAATAAAAACGATTGTGCTTAATAAACAACATTGTAGCGTCTTAACGATGGTGATTGTAATCGCGAAGATTTGGGCACAATAGTGTTAGTGTACCATAAAAAATCTGCAATATGAAAAATTACATAGTTAGCTGACATAGTTTTGATAACGCTCCACCAAAATTTTACCCCCACGTGATTTTGACCAATCGAATTTCAGGATCAGGTGTAACGTAAAAATCCAACTTTTTTACAAAAAAACGCGAATAGCTCTAAATTTTAATTAGGAAACCACCTTCTGCGGCCTAATTAAAAATGTTCCTTGTGAAATTTTACTAATAAACTGAACCTAACCCTACACTGTTCTCATAACGAGGTTTATTATTACGCGCAACTTTTCACTTAGAAAACAAAACACGTTTGTTTTGACAATCACGTTACACCTGATCTTAAAATTTGATTGGTCAAAATCACGTGGGGTAAAATTTTTTGTGGGAGAGCTACCTACTAATGTTTAGATAGTGTTTAGATCAATTAGTCCGTGTGACACCCCAGTAAAGCATGTCTACTTTTGAAAGTACTTCCGAAATTCTCCCTACCATTGAACAAATAAATAAATTAGATACTACCGACAGTTTGATAAAATTTAAGTGAACACATAAATCTTACGGAAAAAACTTTACAAGCCCTTCGTAACGAAGAAGTTAATGGTTCAGCCTTGCTTCAGTCAAGTCAAAAAGATCTTAAAGAATGGGGAGTACCAGGTGGGCCAGCAAAAAATATCATGGGCTTAATTAATAAAATCAAGGGCGAGGAGCAGGGTAAGTAGTACCACAACTGCATTCGAATATTCCAAACCTATACTGCTTTCTCTGTTGGGTAATATTTCTTTTGAAAATGCTAACGTGTGATTTTGTTGACTAGGACACAAGACAGTGACAACTCGTAAGAATACGCGCAAAATTGTTCAATCTCTTCTCGCACTCATTCAGCTTTCTAATTAATCTTCTCTAAACACCAGTTGAAGATGTTATCGGGATCATCTTGAAAGATGCTATACCTAGTCCATATAAACAGTCTGATAGGCTAAATATGCCACTAAAGGATCGAGACTTTACTGAGTCAATGGCTATTATCATATCAAATGTTTCTAATAACCTTAAAGCTTCGACTGCCAAGACAGATTTTCACATCCTTGTCAGTGGTGGAGCCCCCGGTATCGGTACGTACCTTTTGCACTATTCAAGATAAATTATGTAGATTTCATCTATTTATAAAGCCTTGCATGTAGGTAAGACTCGGTTTGGCCAGGAGCTTTTCAATTCCATCCAAACAAGATGGGTTTTGCCCTCCCAATGGACAACCAACAACTGCCGGCCACATTTCGAATACCTTTATCTGGATTTTGGGAACAGCATTGAACTCGACGAATATGACTACCAGTTATCAACAACGGTAATTCTTGGATTAAGGATTGCCTATGAGTTTTTTATTGCGGGGAAATATGAAATAGGGTTTCAAATTTTCCGGGATCGAGCTTGGTCTTACATTGATTTATTCAAGGTTGAAAATGTCTTCATAAGCCTTCGAAAAAAACTCTCGTTACAAAACACTCAGCAACTCTTCGTATTTCTCCATGTTGATGAATTTCAGCTAATTTGTAAGTGGGACGAACAGGACAGAACAAACCCAACAAAAGATCTCTTTAAGAATATGATCCGTAACCTTGCAACGTTCATGTTTGGTCCACCCAAATATACTTTTGTCCAAACATTCCTATCAGGGACCGCCCCCCAAGCTGTCATCGCAACCAAAGAGGCATCGAGGGTTTCATTCAAATTTGTAAAGTGTCCAATGCTATCGATCGCGTCTATGATTCAGATTGTCGATTATTATGCTGAAAAATTTGACGCGGAAACTTTTGATGAAGGTGATTACAAATGGAAACTTTGTTACCAGTTCCTTCAGCTTATCGAGAACACTGGAGGATTACCTCGTGCGCTTCAACACCTTCTTGATGTTTGCTTTCATGGTTACAACAATTGTGAAGAAACATTTTTTCGTACTATTCATGATCAATTTTATGACAAAATCTTTCAAACCATTATTGAGAGACTCAATACACTTTATAACATTCGCAAAGTCATAAAAGACAATAAGCGTCTCGCACTGGAACTCATACATCATTGTATTGAAGAAATTCCCGTTAGTACGAACGAATGTCTAGATCCGAATGACCAGGTTCACACCATTGAAAACCTGGAGAGTGATTCGCATATAATTCTCGAACGTTATAATGATGAATTCGATCAGTTCCTCATTAAAATGCCTTTTTTTTTCCTCTGCATCTACAATAATATCTTACGCATTGTACAAGGGCCACTTGAGGAAACATTTTACCTCAATAACACTATGTATTGGCAGGAGTGGGAGCAGTTTGTTGCACATCACGAGGTGTTTCGTACCAACTTATTCATCGAACGTGGAATACAAACACTGGGTCTGCGGGAACTATACCGCGGTGCCTACGGAAAAAATAGCACATTAGATATTGTTGTGAAGTTAAAGAAACTCTCTGTCTGCCAGGCCAATGAGCAATTCCCGTCATTAAAGTTAACAAAAATAACAGATAATCAACCGATTGACTGGGAAAAAGAAAATGTCTTGGTTATCAATGGTAAATCAACCCAGTTTGGGGATTCATTTGTTGTTAGAGAAGTTGTTGATGGTTCCAAGCTCCTCATAATTGAGCAAGACAAGTGGGATTATAACTCGGAAGAATTTACATTGTATCAAGTTCTAGAGGAATCCATCAAGAACATTGAAAGTATTCTGAAATCAAAGTCCCCAGATGGTCTTCTACAATATGTTCCTATTATGATCTTTTATACTACACAAGCTTACAATGGTGATCCTTCTGAGCTACCAGACCATTGCCTACTTATCGCAAAAGAGAATTTTGGGACATACTTTGGCCCCGTTTTTTCATCACGTGCTACAATTTCCCTTACTAAAGACATAAATCCTAATCTTTCGGAGCCAAAAAGGATGGCCTCTATTATGCCTGGCGTTGGTGATCATACTGCACGCGATATTGTATTAAAGCGACCATATCATAATGAAGAGGAATTCTATGCCAAGCAACCGCGCATTAAAAGACAACGTGCAAAGCTCAGCTTATACCCATTCGATTTAAGTATAAGTTAGACTATAGAGATGGATCTCAAATCATTTATGTAGAATAGGTCTGCATTGTGGGCTAGGATAGAAAAACATGTTCTTACATACTATTTTTAATAAAAGCATAGATAGATAAGACTAGGATAGAAACAAACTTCAACTATAACATGATATAATTACAAGTACAAAGATTAGTTGATTTTTATTGTAACAATTACGTATTATGGTTTTTCTAACTTTTTATAAATGAAATGTATCTTGCGTTATATTATTGATCGAGAATTGTTATTTTTTTATATAATAAAGCTGAGCCCTGATGGCTCGATTTCGCATACATAAACAGTTACTTTTCATGTATTTTATGGATTTATTTCAATGTATTGATATCGATGTATTACGTGCTGAAAAAAGATACTTATTATGGTTAAAGATATTGAATAATGTATCTTTTAAAGACGATGAAGAAATTCCTATTCTGCCAATTGGTATGTTAGCGTGATTTTATATAATATAGTAGGCTTAAATCAAGAGTAAATCGACTCTCATTTAATTAAATAAGAGAGATTTTGTTTTTCTCGTTATGTGCAAGTCATCTAGTCTAACTGGATTAATCTCAACTTCAAATATTGTATTACATGAGTTTTTTTTTGTTTGAATACTGTTAATTAGCATGGTTCCAACAACGAGAGTTCGATCCGTTTTCCAGATATCCGGATTCTTCATAATAATAATTTTGTTATAAATTTAGACTAGCGGATATTCTCTACATTAAATCTGTAATCTTGATATTATTAGTGTGAACGCTAAAATTTTTTGATGCCTTAAAAATTTTTCCAGATGTATGCCAGGTTTGGTATGCGCATTTACTTTCACCATTGCGGTACTTTGAAGATACTAAACGTTTGTATAAACGAGAATTTACCTTTCCGTTAGCTCAATTAGTTAGTATTTAAAATTGGTACTATTTTAAATAAAAATTATAATTATGTTAATATACCTATTTTTATTTATTTTTATTATTTTTTTAATATATAGCATGAACTTTGGAGTAAAACTAATGGAGATCATATGGATGAACGATCGAAACAATTTTGGGAAGAGAATACTAAACAACCTTGGATTCTTGATCCAAATGATACCTCAGATTTTGAATTGGTTTGTCCATGGTGCTCTACAACATTAATGATAACTGCGTAAGTTTGAGTTATATAATTATGAGTAATATTGATTACAGTAAATCCTGCTAAAAAAAAAAAAAAAATTTATCGTTAATATTTAGTAATAATTATGTAAAGTTATTGAGAAACCCAAAGGATAGTGAAAAAAGATGTGACAAATGTAAATTTAAATTATCAATAGAAAGTTTAAGTGCTAAAAGATTCATGGACGACATTCAAAAATAATACGATGGAAAAAAAGTTTATATTTGCGTACGTATTTTTTTAATATATCTGTTATACGTATCAGATATTTTAATTAATAATTAATGTCGCGGCTGAAGCTGGAAATGGCTGAAGCTGGAAATTAGAGGTCTTGATTTAAAACTATAAGCCCTGCTAAAATCGAACTATACTCTTTTATTATAAACCCTAACCCTAAATTCTAATCTAACTATAAAAAAAAATCGTACAAAATGCATTCCAAAATTTTTTGTAAATTTCATATTAAAATATTTAAAATTTCCAGCTTCAGCCATTTCCAGCTTCAGCCACGACAATTAATATTTATTGAACAATAATAATAATATATTTAAATACTTACAACTAATTAAATAGGGACATACTAGTTAGTACTGTTAATGGCGAATATAATGAGGAGAAAGCTATTTCTGACTCTGATTATTTATTCAAGTTAACGAGTACTCCTTGGAAAAAGCTTCTAGACAAAATAAATAAAAATCCTGAAAATTGCAATTGGGCTAAAATTGTTAAATGCATAAAAATCAGAATTTTTATTTCAAAATGTTCGTATTGGAATTATTCGAAATGTTATTTTCGCTTATTCTGGCACTCCATTACCATTCTCGATAGGACTTGTGAATTCACCAATAAAATGGTCAATAACTCTTGGATTAAATGATTCTGCCGTTCAATCTCAAGCAACTATTCGTTATAATAAATTTCTTCTCTTACAAAAAGATGCTAAAAGTTGTTTGGTTTCTACATTGGATATTGATCTTTGTTGGCATACTCACATGCTTCATGCCCCTTTATACCGTAATTCCACCAATAAGCAAATAAATCGAATTATTAATCATTGTCTAAATCAACTCTCGCTAATGGATTTGCTGAAACTTCCAGTACTTGGTATAAAAAATTCAAAGAACCATATACATGTGAACATCCGAAAAATATTGGTTAACAACAAAGAAAATGGTTACTGCTGTAATATTACCACCTTATGCTATTTATCTTATGTATAAGATGAATAAATATAAAAAAGGAACGGTTAAGAAAGATAAAATTCAAAATTCTTCGACTGAAAAGACTGAATATGAAGAAAAAGAGTAATATATATACACATATAAGTTTTATACTGATTGCATCTTGTATTCAAAATAGAAAATTAATAATCTTTTTTTTTTGCTTTATTAAAAATTTAGAATAAATAAGTACTCAGGAGGATGTGGCATTAGTCCAAGCTTTATCTTTTTTTATGGTACATAGGTATTCTTCAATATTCTTTAATAAATATAATGATGAAACTAACATTGGTTCAAAAAAAAAATGGGTATCCCATTAACCTCTCCTACACCTTTAGAATGCAAAGGTACTTGTGGAGTTCCTACTAATTCTTCATGCGGAGGTGGATGTGGTAGTGGTGGATGCGGTGGATGTGGCGGTGACAGTGGTGGATGTGGTGGCGGATGTGGTGGATGTGGCGGAGGATGTGGTGGGTGTGGCTAATAGTTGCATTTTATACGTATTAACAATTGGATCAATTTATATAATTATATATATGTATATATATATATATTATAAGCTTAGTTTCATTTTTTTTTTTTTGTGTTGTACGTGAGGACGCCATGTGATGACACTATCAAGTTTTTTTAAATAATAAATATCATTATTATTTTTATTATAAATAAATATAATATAAAAAAAACTATATGTTTGGTCGGATTTAACGTAAAGTGCCCAGTGCTTACAGTCGATAATAATTGTAGGATATTAAAAATGCTACCCAGGTTTATTTAATTACCCAGTTACCCGGATAATTTATTATAGCAGACTAATAAAAATGTCTACCGGGTACAATCTCTAGCCGTGGGTCTTGATCAGCTAGCTAAAAAATGACTAGGCTAGAATGCGGCTTGACTCGGCTCCATTAGAGCGAGCCGTTTACCGAGTGAAGCTAGCCGTATGCATCATTGGGTAGAATTTATAATTTATATAATAAATACAATTACCAAAATTTTCATAATCGTTATGATCTTCGACAATATGAAAATCGCGTCGATGAAAAAATGCATTTTTAGAATGTGTACTTGTAGAAAAGAAGAAAAGTACATGTGAGATTAGGGTGTCACGTGAACTATTAACCAAAATTATGTTAGCAATATTAGTAATTTTACTATATAGGATCGAATGATTTTTAAGTAATTTTTAATTACTGTATAAGAAAAACGTAAAATTTTAAAGAGAGAGAGAGAGAGAGAGAGGGTTCAACAAATATACTTATTTTTCTAATTTCTTACAATCAAAAACGCTACATCAACAGACTATTTCAAAGTAAACATGTTTGATTTTTGTAAAATTCTAATAAATTTTGAACTTGCATGTTTAAGATAAAATTTTCGTTCTAATTAAGAATCTAAGACGTTTTACAAGACGAATGACCAAAACTTACATGGGGGAGATAAATTATGCGATCAACCGCTAATCAAATTATAGAATTTTGATGATCGCAGCGAAGCAAACAAAATAGAAAAGCGAAAACCCTAAACCTACCTTGGATGGGTTAATTAAAAATGTCAGGAAAGCAATTTTGCATATATATAACCACCTAAAACTTATTATAAACCTATCCTAAAGATTCTAGCCCTAAAGTTAATCAAGTAAATTATTAAGAAATATGAGTTGTCTCCGCTTTAAACGTCCCCCTTACATGTTAATAACGAATCTTAAAACATGTATTTATTCTTAGGCATTTTATAAATAACTTGTGAAAGTTTTAAGATAATTCCGTGCCTTGAGAATTATTTAGATTTGATCGCTTAATAATGATGTGAGATAGAGTTAATACTTCAATCCGAATTACTATGGTTTTTTTTTTTTTTTATAATATTGTAACGGTTGAATTGGGAGAACGGTAAAACAATATAGACAATAGTGCCAATTTAAGCTCCAACCGATTACGGGGTGAGAGATATAAATAGGTGAATCGGGGTAAGCAAAGGTTAACGGGAGTCACGTGAACAATTTAAAGGAATTAACAAAACTAGTCACACGGAATTCGAGTTATAATAAGCCAATACGAAGTTATAAGTCAATTCAGTCCGTCGAATTGAGTCTCGCAAGGTTTATTAAGGTTACAAGTCGAATTCAAAAGATAAGTTTATCATGTTTATTATTATATTTTATTTTAGAATGAGACATGGAACTTATTGATGACCTTTATTGAATTTGCAGGGTTTATATACATTTTGTGGGTTAGAGCGTTTACGCTCTATTTTGAACGAATTCGTTTTGAACTAGGTGTATACGTTCTTTCCTACGCGTACACGCTATAATGTGATCATATACACTTGGGGCGCAAATTGACAAGCCCGTGTAATCGCGTAGACGCGATATTTTGAACGTTTACGCTCTTGCATGGGTTAAGCCACCAAACCTCATTACGTTATTTGTATACATGATTTAAAAATATTTACAACATAAAAAAACTAATATAAGAAAACAAAAAAAAAAATTCGTCACAATATACATCCGGATATACAGTATATATATCCGGATTGAAGTATTAACTCTAATGTGAAAAACATTGGTCTATATCAAAATGCACTTATAGCGTGAGCATGAAGTACACTTATAGAGGGTCGACTGTATTGATTAAGTGCCTCATAATATGCAAAGCTTCAAATAAAAATGACCAATCTTCATAATCTGAGTAGATAAAAAATTGAGATAAATGTAGGGTTGGATCGGTTCGTCTTGGTCTCTAATAAGACCGGTCCCGATAGTATCTATGGTCCAGTTCAGTCCGGTTCCTCGTCTCAAAAAGCTACTTTCATGTGAGTGATTATCAATTTCATCATTGAAATAAAGTTCATGTAATAATGGTTTTTTTTTTTTTTAACTCTTTAAAAGTTTTTTTTTAACTATTTAAAAGCTTATTTTAATAGTCTATTATTAACCGATCCAAACTGGCTAAAAGGCTGAAAACCGAAGACCATGTAACCGGCCAAAAAGACCGGTCTTTAAATTGGTCTTCTCAGGACTGATCCAGCCCTAGATAAATAATTACTGTAACTTTATTGTTTGAATCTGTATATATGATATTTAATCAGAGAATGCATAATAAATTAAATTACAATCAATAAATATATAATATACAATATGGTATATATTCATAAAATTCTTTATCTTTTTTTAAATAATCTATTATAAATTTAGCAAGGCAATCAATCATTAGATGCAAACTGAACAATAAAAACATTTTTCAAATTATCAGAAAATATGTTGAATGTGTGGTCATCTTGATCTAGCAACAATATCTAATAAATGAAAACAATAATTTTAGCAAGATTATTAAAATTTATATTATAATAGTCAAATAAACGTGTCTTTCAAATTAGGAAATTTATTAAAAAGTTGCCACATAGCTTCTTGTTTATGTAAATCTTCCAGTTTTTGAAATTTTTCCAAAAATTTAAAACTCCATTCTGAATTCTTAATTAAAAACATTTCTGTATTGAACATTAAGTCGTTTTTAGATTTGGATACTATAAAATGTATTTGCTTATCAAACAGTTTCACATTTTCAGTTCTTTTCAACTTTGCGAAACCATCACCTTCTTCATCTTCATGATAATCATAATCATAGTCATCAAGATCATAATAATCATCTTCCTCATCACCGTAATCATTATCGAAATCATCATCAAATAAACCTTCTTTATCATCATTGTCAGTATAATCCAATGGGCCTCCATCATAATAATATCTTTGCTATCCTCGAAAGAAACATCTCAGATTTTCATACCACATGTGCGGATTAGCTGCAATATGGAGTCAAATAATTGATACATCTAAATTTTATAGAAAAATTTTGCTTTCTGGGTTTATTTAATAATAAAAAATCTGTCAATTTAATTTCTGGTTTACTTGCAATTTTTCTAGCATTTAAAGGTTCTTTTTAAGGGTGGTTTATAATAAAATGAAAAATAATCTTGATTATAAAGTTAGCCTATTTTTTTATGATTTTTACTTCAGTGCAGACAATCTAGTCCCAACCAATAAAAATTTTTAGCTGCCAAATTTCAGATTTTATTTTTTATGTACATGAAGAGACCAATTTGAAAATTTAGCTAATATGATATTTATATATAAAGTGGCCAAATTTAAATTTTTAATATATAAAAAAATAAAATTAATTGTTTAAAGAGACCAAATTTGCTTTTTGATATTTATATATAAAAGGTGGCCAAATTTCATATTTAATTATAAAAATACTATAAATTCAACCTGCTATAACTTTTTTATAAATAGATTTTAAAAAAAATTTAAGAACTTGAAAGTGTTTAGCTTGTTTTAATTTAATATTTTAAGTTAGTATTTTTTGTTTACTATTTTTTTAAAAAAAGGATTAGCAATTTGAGTTCATCAATTTTATTGGTTGAAACTAGGTTGTCTGCACTATATTTGTTTATAAGTATGCAATTATTTCACCAAAATAGGGTACAGTTAGACCCTCCTAAATGCATATCAAGAGGTTTACAAAAAACTATGCATTTAGAGAAGTATATATTTAGAGAGATAAAAATCTATAAGAGATATATAAATTGAACTAGAGTTAATATTTGCATCTGGATTTAATTATTAAATCTGGATTTAATTTTAAATCCAGATTAATAATTAAATTCAGATATAACAATCAAATTTGAATTTATTGTTAAATCTGAATTTAACTAGTTAATATATTAAGCAATTGGTTAATAGTTTGTAATTTGTTAATAGTTTTATTCTTGAAAAGAATGAAAAGAAAAAAGTAAAAATTAGTACAAAATAGTAATTTTAAAACACCAATCCCTATAAGTGTTCTAAACAAGAATTGTATAATAAACTTCATATTTATGTTTTAGTTAACTTGCATTTAAATTACCTTCATACTTTGAGTCTTGTCTTATCTTTGGGTTTTTTATATTAAATACTTTATCTACAAAGTATAGACATCTTACTTTCTGAGTTTTATTTAGTCTCAGTATACTTCCAAATTATTTTGAAATTAGGTTTTAAAAACCAATAAGGGTCACAAGTATTACTTAAAAACTAAGTATATAATAACTAATATCTAATAAATTATAGAGTATAGATAAAAAATTTTAATATATTTTTAACAAAATTATAAGCCCAATATAGTATTGATATGAACAGTATATGAACGACTATTTTATAATGGTAAAATAAGTATAGCAGTAAGTATTTTCTTAAAATATTGTATAAAAGCTATTAATTTTTTTTTCAACTTAGATCTTGTTTAATATTTTTTATTAAATTTAAAAATAGAAAGTTTATATAATAAAATTATATAAAATATGCTAAACTGTTTTAATAGAGTAATAAAACTTAGACTAGTATAGTGTATCTGTGGCTCAAAGTTGGCTAAATAAGACTGAAATCCTAATATAGACTATAAAATAAATGTTAACTCAAAAAGGTTTAACCTAACCAACTTGGCCAAGATCAAAGTTAATTATATATATAGGTTATTACTGTAAATTTACAGAAATCGATATTATTTAATATCTGAAATAATATATTTACTATTCAATAGTCATAGGAGGACTTTCGTCTGATTGGTTGGCATAAATCAATTACCAAGGTAACTTATTTATACACTTTAAAGTACTTTTTGAGAATGTAACATTACACTACGAAAAAATTATCTTAAAAATCATTCTTAACTTTAAATAAACGTTAATATTTACCGTGCAAAAGATCTGTAAAGAATCTGCCTCCTCATTTACTTTACTTAGAAGGCAAAAATGCCATTACCTAGTAACTTTACAGGACCATGTGTGATTACTATATGCGAAAAAAAGTCAACCCACTGGAAAATGGTGACTGAAAATGTTATTACAAAAGAAAAAGCTAACAACACTTTACCTTCATATATCAAAATAGGTGATATGATTTGTTTAAGTTGCTATAATGGAATTGTAACAAAAAGTTCCATTAAATTTCAACAACATGCTCAAGCTACAGAACAATCTGAGGTTGAAAGTAAACCATCTGAAGCTATTGAAGAAATTGACAAGGCTGATGAAATTGAAAATACTAACTATTTGTCTTTTTCTAAAGCGATAGAAGTGATGACAAAAGTTTTGTATATTCGTGAAAATATTAACAAAGAGCAGGCCATATACACATTTGATAAATTTCAAGAATTCATGGAAGGAGAAGAAGATAGATTAAAATATTTTTTTAAAGAATTGTATCTTTCTTCTAATCCAACGTCAAAAAATAAAGATTCGCAAAAAAAGGTAAAAAAACAACTTCTATTTCTGTTATTTTTTATATGGAGTTTGAAACAAGTTTGTTAACAATTGTAAAGGGATTTAGCAATGTATCTAGATTCAACTGGTGCTTCTATCGTTTCCATAGATACTCTTGCAGACTTAGGCATAACCACTACGTCCCGTACAATTACACGACAAAAGAATTCTGCTTATGAAGAACATGCAGAAATCATCGATTCTGAATTTAAAAAATATGCTGATAAGGTGATGGTGTTGAATATTGATGACTATTACAGCATTCATACAAAATGTGTGCCGGATACTACTACACTATCAATCGCTGTGCACTTGGCAACAATCCTCGTAAACCCGATCACTACTCAGCTTGCAATTCCAAGAATAAATTTATACAATTCTGCCCTAGTTGATGCCAAATTGATAAAAAAAAATATAAGAGATAGATTTATGACTATTTATAGTTTATCACACACCAACGTTAGGGATTTCGTACAGTTAACGATGATACAAGATTAGAGGAATTAACCGTGCACTCTTATGATATTAGATTAAAAGAAAAACGTTATGTTTGTTCGATGAAAGATATTGTTCTTGTGGATTTGCAAGAGAATGGTCTTTACTCTATGGAAGAATATCTTCAAGCAATTAATGTTGTTACAGAAGTTCCATCTCTATGACAATATTTTGAAAATGGATATGTAATTCCTCTTGTAGCCAATTGGCCTGGGCAAATTCATCTTCGAACAGCTATTTCATGTTATTTATGTTGCTACAATTCGTCGAACATTACTAATAATATTTTATCTTTTCTTCCCATTATAGCCCTTTACATATTTCGCTAAATAGCCGGGAATTGGTATTTCTTCAATATCAGGCTTTCTTTTCCGCATTGTATCATTATGTTTTTGGAGATAATAAACCTTTTGTACAAAACCCTAAGCTATGGCATACTAATCTTTTCTTAGAAATTTCTCATAGTGCATGGCAAGAAATTTCTGCGATTGTCGAGGCAAAGTTTGGATCGTTATGTAAAAATGCTGAATATTTTGTACTTAAGGATCTTTTTGACAATACGATTCCTCTCGTTCTAGACTATACATGAGAACGAAAGCATTTCAGGTTCTAAAACCTGAAATTAAAATTTGAAGATGAAATTGTTTTTGACCAATTTTACTTGAAAGATGAAATTATTTGATACTTTTTTTGAATAGACGAAATTATAAGAAACATATCTATATAAATTTTATTAGCTCTTCCTTATAAAAAATTTAATTTTTTCTAATGAAGACAAAATAGGCCTTTTTTAAAAATCAATTTTAGTGGCACACTATTTTAGACATTTATGCTGTATTTTTTCGATCTAGTAATTTTAACGCTTATTTTGAGTCTTGCTTTCGTCTCTAGTTAATTTTTTTTAGATTTATCTGCAAAAATTATTCAAAGGTACCGTTAGTGTATCTCTCTTATATCTTTTACTAGGAACTAAACAACATCCAATCTTAGAAGTAATAAAGGCAAAGCTTCCCAAGTTCTCAGATTCGACTGTTGAAATTACACAGCCTTTTACGTCAAAGAACACAAAAGCATACCGAAGCATAGCAAATTATCAAGTATGGGCATTATATCAACCAATTATGTTTGGATGATAATGGTTTTAGAGAGAATTTTGCACATATATTAATGTGGGAAACCTATAAATATTCTGCTCATGATATTACAATCTTAACGAAAAAAAGTGCATATTTTCTCTTGCAATGTTTTTTGGAAATTTACGTACGATTATTTCACTATGGAATTCTATTAATACTAGAGGTTTTACCTGGGTCGAAAATTACTGACCTGAGAGGGTCAAGTACTGACCCAGGTTATGACCTGGGTCAATGGGTCAACTCCTTGTTTTTTTTATTGTCTTCGAAAACATGCTTAATTTTTGTCTCAACTAGAGTTATGACCCGAGTCAAAAAATAATGGCAGTCGCGCTAAAATCAGGAACCTTATACTTTATAAGTACATCTTAAAATTAAAATGTACTATTTATATGCCAAATAGACGATTAAGCTCAAGCGATTTATTTTTTTTATTTATTATAAAGAAAAAGCAAATAAGTCCGTTACTGGATGTTTCGCATCCAATAATAGCACATCTAACTTTGAATTCAACAAGCTCACAAGCTAAGCCTCTTCATGATATAGAGTAACAAATTAAATTCAAAGCCAGATGCTTTTTAATAGTCAAGTAAAAACGATCACCTTGTAATCTTTTGGATCTTTCGCCTGCCAAATAAACAGTCATTGGTTGTTGTTTTTTTTTTTTTTTTATATTATCAAGGTGAGATCGTGTCTCGGACTTTTATTAGTATAGTTATCATTACAACATCCATATCTATTATATTGATTCCTACAACTATTAAGTATCAAGACTTAGACTATTTTATCTATGACCTAAACCTTACCAGAACATCCTATATGTCTCACTCATTTACTCAACCTGGTTTTTGTACATATTGCTTGTTCTCTAGTAGTACCTGTAGTGCTGTCGCTGCCAGGTTCGTATCTCAAGCCATCTCTTGAATGCTGCCATAACCTAGCCTGTATCTCAAGCCACTACCTTCCTATTAGTATCTATAGCATTATGCATGCCCTTGCAAAGTTCACTAACCCCAGTACTTTTCCCATTCCTCTTCTGGTTTCTTTCCGGTTGCTTCCTTTACCCCTATCTCGCTTTCTTTTCCCCAGTTACATTCCTACTCCCAATGCCAAGGACCTGAAGGAGTGGTTTGCCTTGGCAGACCCAAGGTCTCCCTCTTCTTGGTACATACTTCCGTAATACATGTCCTTTTCCTCCGGAGCCACTTCCGGTGGTCTGATTGGTAGAGCCCCAACAGTCATTGGTTGTTACGCATTCATTAACTATATTATAATTAATATTGTAATAAATTAATTTTCGAAGGGGTTAAAACCTCATTATTATTGTGGACTAAATTATATTGTTGATTTTTTTGAAATAAAAATAAAATAATTCGACACATAATAAATAAATGAATCTACTTCCGTATTATTTCACTGACAAAAACGCTTGTTGAAAACTTAGTTCATAGATAATGATTTTACAGACAAGATTATTTTACAGACAAATAATTCAATATATTTTACCAACAATTTTTTTTATAAATTGTAACAACTTTAAATATAATCTTAACTCTAACAACTTATGACTAGAATTAATTTGCCAAAATTAGTTTTTGTGAAATAACTTTTTATAAAACGGACTTGTCCATGAATTAATCGATTGCAAAATAACCTTGCCTGAAATTAATTCTCTGCAGATTAAGTTTTCTATGAGTAATTATTGGTGAGTTGATTGAAACCGAGTGAACCTGATACTATTAAATAAATATTTAATAAAATACTCAATAAAATCAATTAACATATCTAAAATGATAAGCAGTTTATGTATTTTTCGCATTATTTCTGAATTTATATTGATTTGAATTGTCATTTAGAATCGGTATCCATTTAACAAATTAAAAAAAGAGCAAATGAAAAAATTTAGAAATAATAATATTATTATTAAATATCTTATTAATATTCGAACTAACTAACGCATTTGTATTAAAAATAAGAGAAAAAACAGTGTGATGCAGATATAAGAAATTATTTAAAGATTTAAATAAACCATTAGAATGAAAATTGTGAACGAACTTTAAAGAAAAATTGCTAAATACTTATCATTAAATAAAACAATAAATCGTGTTAGTATTTTCAGATTGATGCAAATAGTGATATCTACCTGCATAAAATATGTTTTATTTGGAGAGATACTTAATAACAAAAAAATGTGTTCTATTTAATACATTTTATAAAAACAATATTTTAATATTAAACTTTACCTATTCTGAATCTTGACCCGTTTGACCCAATTTCTGACCTGTGACCCATCAGGTTGGTGACCCATACAGGTAACCCGACCTGAGTAATAACTCTAGAAATAAAAAAAAGTGTACTACTGTATTTAAAACAATACTTTTATATCAATATTGAAATTTAATAAATTTACCTATTTTAAATCTTGACCCGTTTGACCCAGGTCAGCCAATTTCTGACCCGTGACTAGGGTACGAGATGGGCCGGGCCAAACCTGGAAATTTGTGGGCCGGGCCAGGCTTGGGCCTAAATCGGGCTCAAAATTTTAAACCCATAATCTTGTGGGCCGGGCCTAAATTGGACCCACTAAGTACTAGGCCCGGATCGGGCTTTTATATTCATACCCGGTTGGGCCCAATGGGCCTAGTATTATAGTAATTTTTTTTGGACAAATTTGATTGGTATAAAGACATGTAAGTTCATGTACTATATTAACTATAAGGGAGTTAATACATATCAAGTCTTCGCGGTGCTGTTAAATGAGGAACTACGTAGAGTAAGAGGTATAACATTAGTCGCTAATTTTTTTAAAAAAACCATTAGTAAGTTTGGTGTGCGCAATAAAGCAAATACTATATGTATGTACTTATCTGTTAGTTAAAAAAATTAGACGAGTTAAATAGAAAAAAAACTTCATATCTTTTTGGACCGAACCAGATAAAGGCGCTAAAAAAGTATACTTAAGGTAATTTATACGACTCAAGAGAGTTCTTTTGTAGAAGTAAATTTCTATATTTTAAAAGTATAAAAAATTAGGATTTAACAATGAGCTCTTTTATTAGGTTATAGTATTCGAAAGTATTAAAAAATAAGTTGATATAAAAATGAATTACGGTATGTAAAATAAAGCTCATTTCACATATACGAATAGGTTAATAATCTATTATTATTTATTAATTAGAAACTCAAAGTATTCATTCTGAAAGTCTTGAAATAACCACGAATAACGAAATTTCTGAAATAAGCACCACTAATGAAAGCACTGAAATAACTACTGTTACTAAAAGTCACGAAATAACTACTGTTGACGAAAATTCAGAAATAACCACTACTAGTGGAAAATGTAAAAGAGTAGAATCATGGGTCTTTAAAGAAGACCACTTTGTACATCACGATCCTCAAAAGCGTAATAATTATTGTTTTATAATGTCATTTATTAGTTTTGTAAAACAGTTAATATCTATATTATATATGTATTTGTTAGCAAATTATACGAAATGTATGCACTGTGGTAATGTTCTAAAGCACGATAACGAAACGGGTACTAGCTCTTTAATTTAGCACATGAAAAAAACAAAATGTAAGAAACATTTGAATAATGAATCACAACAAACATTGCAGTTATCCGCATCAGGTCTTACCACTTATAAGTTTTCACAAGAAAAGAGTCGACAAGATATGACCGAAATGATTATTAGACATGCGTATTCATTTCGCATAGTTGAACACGAAGGATTCCTAAAGTTTATTAAAAACTTACAACCAAAATATAAAGTAGTATGTGAAAAAACAGTACATGATAATTGCATGGATATTGTTGAAAAACTTAAAGTGAAGGTTTGTACAATGATAGAAGAGGCTCCCGGACGACTAAGTTATACAACTGACCTATGGACATCGAACCAAACTTTGGGATACATGGTTGTTACTTGTCATTTTATAGATAGATGTTGGAAGCTTCAAAAATTAGTTATATCATTCAAATTAATTCCTATACCACATACCGGAGTTGCCATTAGTGAAACTCTTTTAAAATGTTTTAATGATTGGAATATAATATCACGAACTCTAGCAATTACTATGAACAATGCAACTAGCAATGATGCTGCGATTACTAATTTGAGACATGAACTTGATAGGCAAAACATGCTTGTGGCTGGAGGAAGTTTACTGCATCAACGATGCTGTGCCCACATAATAAATTTTATTGTAAACGATGAGCTAAAAATGGTTAAAGGCATTGTTAGCAAAATTAGAGAATGCACAAAATGGATCCATAGTTCGCAGTCCCGGTTACAAAATTTTGAAGATGTGATTGTTGGATGCTGCCCCGAACTTGCAACAAGCCAAAGACCAGCTCTCGACATGCCGACTCGTTAGAATTTAGTTTACTTTATGCTAATATTTACAATTCCATACAAACGAGTTTTTGAACGTCTTGCATTGCGGGATGCTAGTTTTGAGCAAATCATGCCTTCTGAAGAAGACTAGCAGAAAGCTAAGATCATTTTGAATTTTTTAAAACCTTTTTACGAAGGTAATAGTAAATTTTTACTGCATTTGTGCGAAATAATGCCTACAGGCGTTATTTCACACAAATGCAATAATAAATTTGCTAAAAATGTATATTAACTAGTTATTTGGATATAGTACGAATATCATATCTGGAAGCTCGTATTCAACAGCCAATATTTTTCTTCCTCATCTTATAAAAATTAAATTACATCTTGAGAAACATGCTAATAACGTAGATTCTTTTATTTGTCAAATGGTTGTATTGATGGAATCCAAGTTTGATAAATACTGGACGGATACTGGTGATGTGCACTGTATTGCATCAATATTAGATCCTCGATATAAATTGTCTTTACTAACTCACATTTTTAAGTATAAGATGCACTTGTCGTTTACTGAGGCTGAGGACAAGCTTGATTTTATTAAACGAAGGTAGTTAATTTAGTATTTTTTTAAATATAAATTATTATAATTTAATAACAATTTATTTTATACAGAGCTATGACGATTTATAGATCAACGTATATTCAAGATTCGGGTGCTTCTAATAATTATTATAGTTACTCTAATTTTAATTCACAAGATGATGAATTAATGCAAGACTTCGACCAATATATTGTAGCAAATCAAATTAGTGTAATTAATGAAATAGATGAGTTTGACTGATATCTTACCGATCCACTTCACCCCCGCTCTAGCTCGGAACCATTTGATATTTTAATTTGGTGGAAAGAAAATGAACAAAGGTATCCTTCTGTTGCTTCTATGGCAAGAGATATTCTTGCGGTCCCAGTAACTTCCGTTGCTTCTGAATCGGTAAGTAAATTCCTGTTATGCTGAAAAAAAAGGGAAAATAGGACCTCGATTATATGATCGAGGTCCTATTTTCCCTTTGTATTATTCAAATATTAATTAATTAAAGTTAATATATGTTATTTATTCAGGTGTTTAGTGCAGCAGGAAGAATTGTCAACGATTATCGATCTAACCTTAATCCTGAAACTATTGAGACATTGATTTGTGATCAAGATTGGTTGAAATATGCAGAAGAACGAGGCTGGACATACTAGAGTGGTATAGAGTTAGAACTAGTGGCTATTTTTGTTTGATATTTAAAGCAATTAAACTAATCTTTGCTTTTTTAAACGTTTGTATTAGAAGATATCGCAGAGCATCAAGTTGGTCATTGCTCTTATTATAGAATTAGTGTTAACAAAGATGATTATAGTAATCAAGTCTTTGAATGATATATTTGGCAGTTAATTTGACCGAAATGCAAAGAATTTGAGTGAACACTTTTTTTTTATATGATTAGATTTTAGAATTGTATAAAAAAAATTTTTTTGAGCCTTAAAGGCTAAATTTACTAAATACAGGCTTTTAAATTTTCGAATATTAAATGTTTTAGAATTTTTTTTTGATCTAAGTATTTAAAATAAGATATTCGAGTTAGTGACTATTTACTATTTATTTGCACGAAAATGAATTAATCTAAGAGCTTTTTTTAATTGCAAAAAATTAGAGCTTTAGATTACGCATATTACAAGTTTCTTTATAGAGATCATTAATTGCCGTAATAAATTACAGGCCGGGCCCGGGCCAACCTAATTTAAAATAAACCCAGCCCGGGCCCACTATTCTGGGGTTTTTTTTTTCTGGGCCGGGCTTGGGCTCAAAATTTTTTTCCAGGCTTGGGTTTTTTTTAGTCAAGCCCGGCCCGGCCTGGCCCATTTAGTACCCTACCCGTGACAGGACCCCAAAGGACTCTAATACAACTTAGATCTGAGTTTGTATAAATATTAGCCAAATAGGCGTATAAAATAGGCCAAAATTTAAAAAATTTACTATATAAAAATGCAATGTTTGATGAATTTCTATGCAAAATTTTCTTTTTTAGTAATCTCTGAGTTATATCAGAGTCCTTCGGGGTCCTCCCGTGACCCATCAGGTCAAGTGACCTGTACGGGTCACCCGACCCGAGTAATAACTCTAATTAATACATCAATTGCAGGTTGATTCATATTATACATGAGGACGAATTTATTTCAGGTTCTAAAACCTGAAATTAAAATTTGAAGCCGAAATTGGTTTTTACCTATTTTACTTGAAAGACAAAATTATTTGATACTTTTTTTGAATATACAAAATTATAAAGAACATATTTATATAAATTTTATTTGCTCTTTCTTATAAAAAATTTTAATTTTCTTTAATGAAGATGAAATAGGTCTTTTTTAAAAATCAAATTCGGTGCATCACTAATTCAGATCCACCCTCTAAAAAAAAAAAGAGAAAAAATGAGATAATTATGATTCTATTTTATTAGCCGTGATGAAAATGCCAGAGGCACAATTGTGCTATCTTCTTCTGAGTTTTAGTTCTTTGCACAAACCTGATTCTTTTCATTATTGTGATATGTTTAATTGTTTTATTTTTCTTTCACCTTTTAATACAGATGCAGTTATAGCTTTAGTTTGTAGTCATACATATCACAAGTCTTGCTATATAAACAACGGATTCAAATGTTTATATTGCCTTGCATTTTTACAAGAAGGCATTGATATACAAGTTCAATCCTTGCTAGAATCTTTAAAAGTGTTAAAACCTTCAAAGAAACAGGTTAAAAAATGTGACAACAGTTCTTTTGGTAATGATAAGAATAATGAACGTGGGACGATAAAATATTTAGCATTTGAATTAGAAGAAGTATTACAAAAATTCTGCTCATTACACTGTTGAAAAATCATTTTGATTTATTTATAATTATTTTTAATATATAATGTTTATTAAATTAAATTATTACGAATATATTACTTAATTGTTTTATTAAATTAAAATATTATGAATAATTACTTATTGTTTTATTAAATGGCTTATAAATCATATAATCGATCTAAAATCTTGAATATTAAATAGCATAATTTGTGATTCGTAATTTCTTGTTAGTACTTATATTTTGGGCTTAACATATAAACATGGAAGATACTATCTAATTTGTATGTTTTAAAGGTAATAAAGATCAAAAATTTTAAAAATAGTAAAAAAAATAAAGAGTTCGCTAAGTTCGCTAACGATAGCAATCGATAAACTAATTATTATGCTAAAATTTTTTGCTCAATTTGATTGGTCAATGTTCATGCATGAATCAATGTGATTGAACCAATTACGTGAATGTCTTCCTATGAATTCAATAGGCCTCCACATGGGCTGGGTAGGGCCGAGTAGTAGTAATACCCTAAACCTACCCATTTATTTATAGGCTTAATCTCCATGCCCTTACTCTTACCCTAGGGCCCCAAAATTGATACCCTACCTGGCCCTTAAAGCCCGCGAGTACCTATGAATATCCACAGGCTTAAAAAAAAAAGATAAAAAAATTATTAAGCCTGCTTGTTGCATAATCTGCTGTATACTATAAATACATATAGTATAAAATGTAAAAAAAAAACCTTAAAAAAGCCCCTGATTTTTATACTATTTTATTCGACATTTCCACTTATTCAATGTTTTCACTTTATTCGCTGTTTTCACTTTATTCAATGTTTCCATTCTATTCGACAATGATTTTACGAATTGTTGAAATTATAAGAAAAAGCCATTTACACTATTTATTACAATTTCAAAATCAATCAACAATATTTAATAACCAAATTAAATATACACATAGAAATTTAAGAATAATTAAAGTGCCAACCTATTTATATTGTGTATATAGGATTATTATAAAAAAAAAGATTATTGATTAATATAAGTTTTAATTGGTGGATAGTCACATGCATGTATAACAGGCTATCCTATGGGTATATGCAGTGTTGTACATGGGACAGTTGGGACATACGTTGGGACATTTTGGGACATTTTGGGACAATTTTATAAATTGAAATTACTTAAAATTTTATTAAGATAATCTAATTAAATTTTTTTAAAAATGTGTTCAGCCCCTAAAAAAATATATAATTATATATTTTTTTAAATTAATTTATTAATTATTAAGACTTGGGACATAGTTGGGACACTTGGGACGCTGGGACGTTGGGACGTTGGGACATGGCAAAAAAAGGCTGGGACAGTGAAAATGTACAACACTGGGTATATGGGCCAGGTAGTACTGGTAACCAAGCCCTACCGATATAATAAAGGGCCTGCGATTCTTAGCTCTACCCTGCCCTAGGGCTTGTAATTTGATGCCCAAGTCCGGCCCTAGTGGTACTACTTTTAGGGTACTTGTGGGTAGCCCTGGCCTATGCGGAGGCCTATTATTCAATATACTTTAGTTATAATATCTTAGTAAATGTGTGATTGTATATAATATTTGTTTTTTGTTTTGTTTATATTTGTAGAAGTTGTAAATCTTTTTAATTTAGTAATTAATAATATAATTATAAATTTTGATGAAGGTAAACCAAATCATCTACTTTTGTATAAAAATAAAAATTCGAAAATAAGCATTGCATTTGAAGGTAACAGGACAGCATATCTGGTTGTTGTAATAAATAGTTATAGTTTTGGAGTGCCAAAGTTGATGTTATAATAGTATGTTCTCTTATAGGAGTAAGGGTTAAGAAAATTGCTGACTGTAGAGTATTTTCATAATAACAATATTCAATAGGTCTAGTGTATTTTATAAAAATTATAGTAAAGTTTGTATAGTTAGTTTCAAATAGTTATATACTATATAAAGAATAATAATAGTTACTAAATATTTGTATTCAATATAAATCTATATTGTTTTTATTTAAGTTGCTGAATATAGAGTTGAGTAAAAAACTGAATAAAACAGAAATTAGTAAAAAAAGTTCTCTGGTACATTTTTTATAAAAGCTATTAATATAGAAATTATAAATTTAATATTCAAATTAAACTATTACAGATCTTATTAGAATAGTAAAAGCTTAGAAATATTATTATGATTCTTTACTAAAGTTATATAAAAAAAACCCCAAATTTAGGGGATGGCTAAAGCCATGTACCCACGTGATTTTTTGAAATTTTAGTTAAAATTCGTATTAGAGACTGTTTAGCATTAGGGTCGGGGTTAGGATTAGGACCAATATAGGTAAAATTATCTTCCCGACATTTTTTATTAATGGCCCAAGGTAGGTTTAGAATGCCGTTTTTATGTTCTTGCATTTTTTTTGTTTTTTGACTTCTTTGGACTGATCTGTATAAACAAAATTTCGCGACTCCATTTGGTTGATTTACACGAAAATATCACATGGGTACATGGTTTTAGACGACCCCCAAATTTAGAAATTATATTCTTATGAATAATTAATAATTATTGCAAGCAAATGAAATTTTTAATTATTTTCCCTTAAACTATAAGCAAATCTAAGCAAATTTGCCTGAAAAATTACTATAAATATGCTTATAATTTACTTTTTTTAAAACTTAAAATATTTAATTTACACTTTTTTTAATAATATTTGAAAATAAAGATTATAATAGTACTATAGTGGCCTACCATATTATTATAGACACTTTTTGAAAATTTATAATAAGCTAAATAAACAAGATATAAAGCTAAAAATTGTATAAAATATTATATAAATCTAAAGCTTTTAAATAAAAAAAAGTTTGTAAATTCTATGCAGTACTTTTTGAAATAATTAAGCTTAAAAAATTTTTAGATTTTTTTATTTGTATGATTTACTAGTTTTTAATATAGTTTTAATATAAATTTAATTTTTTATTAAGTTAACTAAACTTAATTACTAAGTAAAATTTGTTCAGCAAAATAAACTATACATAGTGTATTGACTCGAATATGTTATGCTCGATCATTGATTGATTTAGTTCAATAATTGAGCACCAATTAAGGGGCTCGAGCAACAATAGGTCAATTAATGATTGATAGTGCTAATCAATCAAATGAATATATATTTGATCGACTAAAAGTTTTTTGATTATATATATCAGGAAGATAACAATTTATGTGCAATAGTTACCTTTCTAAAATGTAATCTTTGAATTTAATAACTTTCATATTTTAGTCTATATTAATTATAATATAATCAAATTAAATAAAAGCCAATTTATTTTTCTATATCAGGAAGCATTTCAAGTTCTTTATTTATTCAACATTTATGAGCAGTTTTTTTCGGTTTAATCTACTTATATATATTGTGTAATTTCTAAAAAAAAAAGAAAAAAAAGGAAAAAAGGTGAAAGTGTCTTAAAATCAATTGGACAAAATACAGAAATATGATGAGTTATAAATTGTTTTCCTATTTTGTTTATTGGCTTGTGGTAGCCACTTGCTATTTGTTGATTGAACGAATTAGATAACCTGATAATTGAACTCTCAATGAATTCGACACGTCGTTGATTACTCTTTGTTAAAGGAGAAAGTTAGTGCTTTTATACTTTCTCAATATTACTGTATTATTAAGTAGATTATGAACATATCCACTATAATTGAATACATTGACTTTATTGACTATATTTACTATATTTGCCATAAGCACTATAAACACTATATTTACTATATTCACTATATACTTTATTTGACTATGTTTACTATATACGATAAATGTGCCAAATCTTCCAAATCTGTTAAAGCAAATTTGCATCCAGCACGCAATATATAAAAAAATTTATTTAAGATACTATCTACCCTTTCACAACATGTATAACTATACATAACAAGGACTATAATAAAAATATATAATTAGTTAGGGTGCTGACATTTATTAGGTAATATTTTAGGGGTGGCGGTCAAGAAAAATCTTACTTTAGTTAAATTTGATTGGCTAACAATTCTATTTATAGATCTTATCTGGGGGTGGGGGGTAAGCCCCTATAGTAAATGGATATTAGATAATAAATGTCAGTGCCCTTATTATTATAGTGATAATAATATCGTAATTGTATAGTATTAGGGGTATAATAACAAATATTAAAAAAAAGCAAATCCAAATTTTATTCTTGTTAAGTTCAAATAATAAAAGAAAACCTTAATATATTTATTAAAAGTTTTAAATAATTAAATAATTTAACTTATTTTAACATATCTATCAAATATGTATCTTAATTTTTGGGGTAGTATAAAAAGTCGCAGTAATGTATAATTTTAATTTACATAGTATACGCACACTCCAATGTTGAATGGCACAATTTGAATGCCACTTAAACTGCCATTCGAACTGCTATTCAATATTTTTATAGACATGAATGTTTGTCAAGTTATGTAATAGCATTAAATAACAGTTTCATGGCAGTTTAAGTGGCATTTAAATTTGCTATTCAACATGGTGAATTTTTTAAAATTGCTAGAAACGCTTATATATTATCTAGCAATTTAAAAAGTACTATAATTTAGATTACCTAGATAACAATTATAAGCTAGTTAATATATTCAATATGGGTTATCCAGATAACTAGATATAACCTCTAAGAGAGATATAATTATATAAAATTGCATTATTTGATTCGATAAATATAATATAATCGATTAATAATTGGCCTAATGATTGATCGATTATATATACTTGAGGTTATAAATTATATTCTTGATCGATCATACTTGATCAGGTATATATAATTGATGTTTGATCGATTAAAAAAAATTTTTTTTGATCAATTATCGATCAACAGTTTTTTTGACAAGTTAATATCCTAACTATACATATTCTAAAAATTTTAAATTTTTTAAAAAAATATTCATAAAATTACTAAACATAATAAAAATTATTGTATTTAAAAATTTGGTAATTTTAGATTTAAAAATTAACTTTATATTTAATAATAATATTTAGCTTAAAATTTTTTAAAAGTTTTTAAAAATTTAGAATTATATGTAATTTACTATACTGAATAAATTTTGTATAATACCATATTTGGTTTATTTAATAAAAAAATTTTTTAATTTAGAGTATTATGATGACTGGTTTTTTTAAAAATTACTAATTTCATACAAGTGTAATATTATACAAGGTTGTATAACCTTAATACTTTAAAAACTACTGCATAGAATTTTACTAACTTTTTTTTATTTGAAAGCTTAAGATTTAAATAATATTTTGTATAATTTTTAGCTTTATATTTTGCTTATTTAGCTCAATATAAATTTTCAAAAAGTGTTTATAATAATATGGTAGATCACTGTATCGGCAAATTTTATATATAAATATATATCGATTACTAACCGGTAAGATATATATCGATTATCAACACTCTTGTCGATTTCTATCGATAGTGATAGTAATCGATATATATCCGGTTAATCGATTACTATCGATAATGATATCAATTAATAATTATTATATTCACATAATCATACTTTTTGAACATTTTACAGGTTTTTGCAAGTTTTCGCAATTTAATCATAAAATTTTTTTTATTTATTATTATTATATAATATTTTAATTTATTAATTATACAATATTCACAAGTTTTCGCTATTTAATATAAAATTTTATTTTTTTATTATATATTATATTTTAAATATTACATGGAGTTATCTATGTGCCACCCCGGGTGGTAAATTATTTTTGCCACCCCAGTGATCATCCAATCAAATCTCACTAAAAATACAATTTTTTTATCATTAAAAATATGATTTTTATTATTAAAAATACAATTTTTATTATTAAGAATACAATTTTTTATTATTAAAAATACAATTTTTTTATTTAAAAAAAACCGTAACATAAAAAAAAACTTTGTGTAACAAAAAAAAAAAA